>JACEEZ010004503.1:12500-17500 GCA_016584305.1 Chionoecetes opilio | reverse complement strand
CTGCTGGGTGGACAGGGGCTCGGGTTTTAAGGAAACAGCCCATAAGTTTCCGCTCCGCCCGGGGATCGAACCCGGGACTTCTCGGTTGTGAACCGAGCGTGCTAACCACTACACTACGGAGTACCCTGACTCCGTAGTGTGGTGTGTGTGTGTGTGTGTGTGTGTGTGTGTGTGTGTGTGTGTGTGTGTGTGTGTGTGTGTGTGTGTGTGTGTGTGTGTGTGTGTGTGTGTGTGTGTGTGAACTCCGTAGAACTCCGTACTTGTCGTTCCGTAGGGAACTCCGTAGTGTAGTGGTTAGCACGCTCGGCTTACAACCGAGAAGTCCCGGGTTCGATCCCCGGGCGGAGCGAAAGATAGATGGGTGGTCTTTCTTAAATCCCTAGCCCCTGTCCACCCAGCAGTGAATGGTTACCGGGTGCCAGCCGGGGGTTTGTAACCCCCCCCCCCCCCCGGGGTGGTGGCTTCGGCCAACACTAATATGCAGCAGCGGTAGATCACTATGACTCTGAGGCATTATCCTCTAAAACAAAAACAAACAAGAGGAACAAGTGTGTGTGTGTGTGTGTGTGTGTGTGTGTGCTTCCTTCATACACACCACCATTGTTTTGCCAGGAAATAAGACTCCAGTGTTACCTTTTAATGTCACTTGTACCTTTTTTTATCTATTTATCTTTTTTTATTCTAACACTACATCGTCTTGCCTTGCCCAAAACTTATGCCTTTTAGCCACCTTACCTAACCTTACCTAACCTTACCTAACCTACCCTACCTTGCCTAACCTTACCTTACCTTACCTTACCTTACCTACCTTACCTTACCTTACCTTACCAACCTTACCTAACTCCCCTACCTTACCTTACCTTACCCTACCTTCCCTTTACCTAACCTTAACCTTCCTAACAAACCTAATACCCCTTACCTTTACCCTACCTTACCTTACCTAACCTTACCTTACCTATCCACCTTACCCACCCTACCTGTCTCTTGTCCTATCTCTACCTATCTCTCCTTCCTATCTCAACCTCTACCGTAGATAACACTATAGTCGCCAGTCACTTGCCACTGCACTAATTTCGCCAGGCACAATATATGACGAATCTTAGCATCACTACAGACTTTTATGTGGCACTGAAGACGCATACACAGTAGTTTATATTATGTACATCACACTACATGTCTTCAGTGGCACATAAAAGTCTGTAGTGATGCTAAAATTCGTAATATATTGTGCCTGGCGACATTAGTGCAGTGGCAAGTGACTGGCGACTACAGTGTTATCTACGGTAGCTACCTTATCTCTACATATCACTATCTCTACCTATCTACCTATCTCTACCTCTACCTATCTAGCTACCTTATCTCTACCTATCTACCTATCTCTTGTTCTAAGCTATCTTATTATACTTTAAATATCTCTTCAAAACAAACAAATATAACAAACACACAAAATCAACCCCTTGTCATAATTAGTATATAAAGCATTGTTAAATATCATAGTTTACTGCCTTGATATATCACACAAAAAGTATATCAATTAAATATGAGCAGGAAGAGGACAACTACAACTAAGAACAGCAGTGGCGTAGTTATGATAAGGGGGGGTGTTAACGTGCCCCCTCATGCCCCCAGGTGCCCCCATACTAACATGTGCCCCCCCCATGCCCCCAGGTGCCCCCCATACTAACCTGTGCCCCCCCATGCCCCCAGGTGCCCCCCATACTAACCTGTGCCCCCCCATGCCCCAGGTGCCCCCCATACTAACCTGTGCCCCCCCGTGCCCCCAGGTGCCCCCCATACTAACGTGTGCCCCCAGGTGCCCCCCATACTAACCTGTGCCCCCCGTGCCCCCAGGTGCCCCCATACTAGCCTGTGCCCCCCGTGCCCCCAGGTGCCCCCCATACTAACCTGTGCCCCCCCCGTGCCCCCAGGTGCCCCCCATACTAACTGTGCCCCCCCGTGCCCCCAGGTGCCCCCCATACTAGCCTGTGCCCCCCCGTGCCCCAGGTGCCCCCCATACTAACCTGTGCCCCCCATGCCCCCAGGTGCCCCCCATACTCAGCTGTGCCCCCCCGTGCCCCCAGGTGCCCCATACTCAGCTGTGCCCCCCCGTGCCCCAGGTGCCCCCCATACTAGCCTGTGCCCCTCCCGTTGCCCCCAGGTGCCCCCCATACTAACTTGTGCCCCCCATGCCCCGGGGTGCCCCCCATACTAACTTGTGCCCCCCCATGCCCCAAGGTGCCCCTCATACTAACCTGTCCCCCCCCCCATGCCCCCAGGTGCCCCCCATACTAACCTGGCCCCCCGGGGCCCCCAGGTGCCCCCCATTTACTAGCCTGTGCCCCCCCATGCCCCCAGGTGCCCCCATACTAAACCTGTCCCCCCCCCATGCCCCCAGGTGCCCCCCATACAAAACCTGTGCCCCCCCATGCCCCCAGGTGCCCCCATACTAACCGTGCCCCCCATGCCCCCAGGTCCCCCCCATACTAACTTGTGCCCCCCATGCCCCAGGTGCCCCCCATACTAACCTGTGCCCCCCATGCCCCCAGGTGCCCCCCCATACTAACCTGTTGACCCCCATCCCCCCAGGTGCCCCCATACTAACCTGTGCCCCCCCGTGCCCCAGGTGCCCCCCCGTGCCCCCAGGTGCCCCCCATACTAACTTGGCCCCCATGCCCCAGGTGCCCCCCATACAAAACCTGTGCCCCCCCGTCCCCCCAGGTGCCCCCCATACTAACTTGTGCCCCCCGTGCCCCCAGGTCCCCCCCCATACAACTGGTGCCCCCCATGCCCTCAGGTGCCCCCATACTAACTTGTGCCCCCATGCCCCCAGGTGCCCCCCATACTAACTTGTGCCCCCCATGCCCCAGGTGCCCCCATATAACTTGTGCCCCCCGTGCCCCAGGTGCCCCCCTACTAACTTGTGCCCCCCATGCCCCCAGGTGCCCCCCATACTAACTTGTGCCCCCATGCCCCCAGGTGCCCCCCATACTAACTTGCGCCCCCCATGCCCCAGGTGCCCCCATACTAACTTGTGCCCCCCATGCCCCAGGTGCCCCCCATACTAACTTGTGCCCCCCGTGCCCCAGGTGCCCCCCATACTAACTTGTGCCCCCCATGCCCCCAGGTGCCCCCCATACTAACTTGTGCCCCCCATGCCCCCAGGTGCCCCCCATACTAACTTGTGCCCCCCATGCCCCCAGGTGCCCCCCATACTAACTTGTGCCCCCCATACTAACTTGTGCCCCCCCATGCCCCAGGTGCCCCCCATACTAACTTGTGCCCCCCATGCCCCCCAGGTGCCCCCATACTAACTTGTGCCCCTCATGCCCCCAGGTCCCCCCCATACTAACTTGTGCCCCCGTGCCCCCAGGTGCCCCCCATTACTAATTTGTGCCCCCGTGCCCCCAGGTGCCCCCCATACTAACTTGTGCCCCCCATGCCCCCAGGTGCCCCCATACTAACTTGTGCCCCCCATGCCCCCAGGTCCCCCCCATACTAACTTGTGCCCCCTTTGCCCCCAGGTGCCCCCCATACTAACTTGTGCCCCCCATGCCCCCAGGTGCCCCCCATACTAACTTTTTGCCCCCCATGCCCCCAGGTGCCCCCCATACTAACTTGTGCCCCCCATGCCCCAGGTGCCCCCCATACTAAACTTGTGCCCCCCATGCCCCCGGGTTTGCCCCCCTTTACAAAACTTGTGCCCCCATGCCCCCAGGTGCCCCCCATACTAACCTGTGCCCCCCCATGCCCCCAGGTGCCCCCATACTAACCTGTGCCCCCCATGCCCCCAGGGGCCCCCCATACTAACCTGTGCCCCCCATCCCCCCAGGTGCCCCCCATACCTAACCTGTGCCCCCCCATGCCCCCAGGTGCCCCCCATACTAACCTGTGCCCCCCCATGCCCCAGGTGCCCCCCATACTAACCTGTGCCCCCCATGCCCCAGGTGCCCCTCGTACTCAGCTGTGCCCCCCGTGCCCCCAGGTGCCCCCCATACTAACTTGTCCCCCCCATGCCCCCAGGTGCCCCTCGAAACTCAGCTGTGCCCCCCCGTGCCCCCAGGTGCCCCCCATACTAACTTGTGCCCTCCCCCATCGATAAATACCCAGACACGCCACTAAGGAAGAGGTGCAAAGAAGTTGTGAGTAAAAAAGATAATACAAAAAATAAAATAATGATAAAAATAATAATGAAAAATATATATAATAATAAAAAACACGAAATCAACACGTTACACTACCTTATGACGTCACTGTAGTAGCTCGCCTCTGATTGGCTAGCGCGATGTCCAGCTTCCTTCTCATTGGTCCGTTCGTAGCCGCATCCTCATTGGTCGACGAGGATACAGCGAAAAATAACCTGTAGGGAAATATCGTTGTAGAATATGTTCCAGTGTTAAATGTGAGAGAGAGAGAGAGAGAGAGAGAGAGAGAGAGAGAGAGAGAGAGAGAGAGAGAGAGAGAGAGAGAGAGAGAGAGAGAGAGAGAGACCTTATTTATATATCAACGGAAGTAAACGAAATCGAGTTGGTAGGAAAATGATTAGTCTCTCTCTCTCTCTCTTTTTATTTTTTTATTTTTTTTTATTTAAACATACATATACATGAAGCCCAAAGGTGCACTGTCGTGTGCTACCTATCTTAAGGGCAAGTCAATATAGCTATATACACATAAATACAAAGACCTAAAAAAACTAACATTATATACATATAAGCATCACTAAAGTGTTTGTTGAGGCACTGTTGCTGTCACTAGTGTCACAATATCACTAGCGTCAGCGGGGTGGGCTTCGACAGTCTCCACCGATTGGCCGCCAACTTTACATTTTGTGTGTTCATCTCCTGGATGTGAGGGACAGCGGCCGTGAAAATGTTCCACATCCTGAAGACGCGGCCCACAAAGGTACGTTGGTGCTGGCTGGCACACGGGAACGCGGCACCTCCACTGCATCACCACTGGTAAGCACCGTTCTCGTGCTTCGCGTGGCGATTCTCGGAGGCTGT
>JACEEZ010004503.1:0-7500 GCA_016584305.1 Chionoecetes opilio | reverse complement strand
GAAGTAGGAACATAAAGCTGAAGTAGGAACATAAAGCTGAAGTAGGAACATAAAGCTGAAGTAGGAACATAAAGCTGAAGTAGGAACACAAAGCTGAAGTAGGAACATAAAGCTGAAGTAGGAACACAAAGCTGAAGTAGGAACACAAAGATGAAGTAGGAACATAAAGCTGAAGTAGGAACAATAAAGCTGGAAGTAGGAACACAAAGCTGAAGTAGGAACAAACAAAGACGCTGAAGTAGGAACACAAAGCTGAAGTAGGAACACAAAGCTGAAGTAGGAAACAATAAAAAAAAGCTGAAGTAGGAACATAAAGCTGAAGTAGGAACATAAAGCTGAAGTAGGAAGACAAAGCTGAAGTAGGAAGACAAAGCTGAAGTAGGAACACAAAGCTGAAGTAGGAACACAAAGCTGAAGTAGGAACACAAAGCTGAAGTAGGAACATAAAGCTGAAGTAGGAACACAAAGCTGAAGTAGGAACATAAAGCTGAAGTAGGAACACAAAGCTGAAGTAGGAACACAAAGCTGAAGTAGGAACACAAAGCTGAAGTAGGAACATAAGTAAGTAACATAGTAAGTAACATAAGTAAGTAACATAGTAAGTAACATAGTAAGTAACATAAGTAAGTAACATAAGTAAGAACATGCATAAGTAAATCATAAAAATAATACAAATATATTAAAAAATAAATAAATAAATAAAAAAAGTGGTAAAAAAAAGGTGTAAAAGTATAAAGTGCATAAAGTGTAAAAGTGTTAAAAGTGTAAGTGCAAGTATTCACAGTGTTAAGTGTAAAAGTATTTAAGTGTAAAAATATAAAAAGAAAAGAAACCCACAGAAGCTAAGTGTGTATAAGTGATGTGTGTGTATAAGTGATGTGTGTGTATAAGTGATGTGTGTGTATAAGTGATGTGTGTGTATAAGTGATCTGTGTGTATAAGTGATGTGTGTATAAGTGAGTGGTGTGTATAAGTGATCTGTGTATAAGTGATGTGTGTGTATAAGTGATCTGTGTGTATAAGTGATGTGTGTGTATAAGTGAGTGTGTATAAGGATGTGTGTGTATATGTGATGTGTGTGTATAAGTGATTGTGTGTATAAGTGATGTGTGTGTATAAGTGATGTGTGTGTATAAGTGATCGTGTGTATAAGTGATGTGTGTGTATAAGTGATGTGTGTGTATAAGTGATGTGTGTGTATAAGTGATGTTGTGTGTTTGATGTGTGGTATAAGGAGGGTGTGTATAAGTGATGTGTGTGTATAAGTGATGTGTGTGTATAAGTGATGTGTGTGTATAAGTGATGTGTGTGTATAAGTGATGTGTGTGTATAAGTGATGTGTGTGTATAAGTGATGTGTGTGTATAAGTGATGTGTGTGTATAAGTGATGTGTGTGTATAAGTGATGTGTGTGTATATGTGATGTGTGTGTATAAGTGATCTGTGTGTATAAGTGATGTGTGTGTATAAGTGATGTGTGTGTATAAGTGATCTGTGTGTATAAGTGATGTGTGTGTATAAGTGATGTGTGTGTATAAGTGATGTGTGTGTATAAGTGATGTGTGTGTATAAGTGATCTGTGTGTATAAGTGATGTGTGTGTATAAGTGATGTGTGTGTATAAGTGATGTGTGTGTATAAGTGATGTGTGTGTATAAGTGATGTGTGTGTATAAGTGATGTGTGTGTATAAGTGATGTGTGTGTATAAGTGATGTGTGTGTATAAGTGATGTGTGTATAAGTGATGTGTGTGTATAAGTGATGGGGTGTGTATAAGTGATGTGTGTGTATAAGTGAGGGTGTGTGTATAAGTGATGTGTGGTATAAGTGATGTGGTGTATAAGTGATGTGTGTGTATAAGTGATGTGTGTGTATAAGTGATGTGTGTGTATAAGTGATGTGTGTGTATAAGTGATGTGTGTGTATAAGTGATGTGTGTGTATATGATGTGGTGTATGTGGTGGTGTATAAGTGATCTGTGTGTATAAGTGATGTGTGTGTATAAGTGATGTGTGTGTATAAGTGATCTGTGTGTATAAGTGATGTGTGTGTTATTGTATAAGTGATGTGTGTGTATAAGTGATGTGTGTGTATAAGTGATGTGTGTGTATAAGTGATGTGTGTGTATAAGTGAGTGTGTGTATAAAGTGATGTGTGTGTATAAGTGATGTGTGTGTATAAGTGATCTGTGTGTAAAAAGTGATGTGTGTGTATAAGTGATGTGTGTGTATAAGTGATGTGTGTGTATAAGTGATGTTGTGTGTATAAAGTGATGTGTGTGTATAAGTGATGTGTGTATATGTGATGTGTGTGTATAAGTGATGTGTGTGTATAAGTGATGTGTGTGTATAAGTGATGTGTGTGTATATGTGATGTGTGTGTATAAGTGATGTGTGTGTATAAGTGATGTGTGTGTATAAGTGATGTGTGTGTATAAGTGATGTGTGTGTATAAGTGATGTGTGTGTATAAGTGATGTGTGTGTATAAGTGATTGTGTGTATAAGTGATGTGTGTGTATAAGTGATGTGTGTGTATAAGTGATGTGTGTGTATAAGTGATGTGTGTATAAGTGATGTGTGTGTATAAGTTATCTGTGTGTATAAGTGATGTGTGTGTATAAGTGATGTGTGTGTATAAGTGATCTGTGTGTATAAGTGATGTGTGTGTATAAGTGATGTGTGTGTATAAGTGATGTGTGTGTATAAGTGATGTGTGTGTATAAGTGATCTGTGTGTATAAGTGATGTGTGTGTATAAGTGATGTGTGTGTATAAGTGATTGTGTGTGTATAAGTGATGGTGTATGTGTGTGTGTATAAGTGATGTGTGTGTATAAGTGATGTGTGTGTATAAGTGATGTGTGTGTATAAGTGATGTGTGTGTATAAGTGAGGGTTGTGTGTATAAGTGATGTGTGTGTATAAGTGATGTGTTGTATAAGTGATGTGTGTGTATAAGTGATGTGTGTGTATAAGTGATGTGTGTGTATAAGTGATGTGTGTGTAAAAAGTGGATCTGTGTGTATAAGTGATGTGTGTGTATAAGTGATGTGTGTGTATAAGTGATGTGTGTGTATGTTTTTAAGTGATGTGTGTGTATAAGTGATGTGTGTGTATAAGTGATGTGTTTTGTATAAGTGATTGTGTGTGTATAAGTGATGTGTGTGTATAAGTGATGTGTGTGTATAAGTGATGTGTGTGTATAAGTGATGTGTGTGTATAAGTGATGTGTGTGTATAAGTGATGTGTGTGTATAAGTGATGTGTGTATAAGTGATGTGTGTGTATAAGTGATGTGTGTGTATAAGTGATGTGTGTGTATAAGTGATGTGTGTGTATAAGTGATGTGTGTATAAGTGATGTTTTTGGTGTTATAAGTGATGTGTGTGTATAAGTGATGTGTGTGTATAAGTGATCTGTGTGTATAAGTGATTGTGTGTATAAGTGATGTGTGTGTATAAGTTGATCTGTGTGTTATAAGTGATGTGTGTGTATAAGTGATGTGTGTGTATAAGTGATGTGGTGTGTATAAGTGATGTGTGTGTATAAGTGATCTGTGTGTATAAGTGATGTGTGTGTATAAGTGATGTGTGTGTATAAGTGATCTGTGTGTATAAGTGATGTGTGTGTATAAGTGATGTGTGTGTATAAGTGATGTGTGTGTATAAGTGATGTGTGTGTATAAGTGATGTGTGTGTATAGATGTGTGTGTATAGGTGTGTGTGTATAAGTGATGTGTGTATAAGTGATGTGTGTGTATAAGTGATGTGTTGTATAAGTGATGTGTTGTATAAGTGATGTGTGTGTATAAGTGATGTGTGTGTATAAGTGTTTGTTTTGTATAAGTTGGGATGGTGTGTGTTATAAGTGATGTGTGTGTATAAGTGATGTGTGTGTATAAGTGATGTGTGTGTATAAGTGATGTGTGTGTATAAGTGATGTGTGTGTATAATGATTGTGTATAAGTGATGTGTGTGTATAAGTGATGTGTGTGTATAAGTGATGTGTGTGTATAAGTGATGTGTGTGTATAAGTGATGTGTGTGTATAAGTGATGTGTGTGTATAAGTGATGTGTGTGTATAAGTGATGTGTGTGTATAAGTGATGTGTGTGTATAAGTGATCTGTGTGTATGTGATGTGTGTGTATAAGTGATGTGTGTGTATAAGTGATGTGTGTGTATAAGTGATGTGTGTGTATAAGTGATGTGTGTGTATAAGTGATCTGTGTGTATAAGTGATGTGTGTGTATAAGTGATGTGTGTGTATAAGTGATTTGTGTGTATAAGTGATGTGTGTGTATAAGTGATGTGTGTGTATAACTGATGTGTGTGTATAAGTGATGTGTGTGTATAAGTGATGTGTGTGTATAAGTGATGTGTGTGTATAAGTGATGTGTGTGTATAATAGTTGATGTGTGTGTGTATAAGGGGGATAAGTGTGTGTGTATAGTGATCTGTGTGTATAAGTGATGTGTGTGTATAAGTGATGTGTGTGTATAAGTGATGTGTGTGTATAAGTGATGTGTGTGTATAAGTGATCTGTGTGTATAAGTGATGTGTGTGTATAAGTGATGTGTGTGTATAAGTGATGTGTGTGTATAAGTGATCTGTGTGTATAAGTGATATATGCAATACATCAGGAAGACAGATAGAGATAAATTATTATTATTGTGTTGATTCATATTTATTTCTATTTTATTTTACTTTATTTCATATCCCTTTTTTTTTTTTTTTTGCTATTATGTTAAAATGTAATAGAGGTAAATAAAGTAGAAAAAATATATATGTATGTATATAAGAGTGAGGAAGTAGGTAAATAAGTTTTTTTTTTAGAGAGAGGAAATAAGGGAATGGAAGTTATAGATTTATACTTAATAATAATAATAATAATAATAATAATAATAATAATGATAATGATAATGCTAATAATAATAATGATAATGAATGATAATAATAATAATAATGATAATAATAATAATAATGATAATAATAATAATAATAATAGATAAAAATATAATAATGATAATATAATAATAATAATAATAATAATAATAATGATAATAATGATAATAATAATAATAATGATAATAATAATAATAATAATAATAATAATAATAATAATAATAATAATGATAATAATAATAATAATAAATAATAATATAATAATAATAAATAATAATAATAATGATAATAATAATAATAATAATAATAATAATAATAATGAAATTTGTAAATATAATACTTATCTAAGCAACAAAAACTAAAATACATGCTTTAATATACTAGCCAACTCTCTCTCTCTCTCTCTCTCTCTCTCTCTCTCTCTCTCTCTCTCTCTCTCTCTCTCTCTCTCTCTCTCTCTCTCTCTCTCTCTCTCTCTCTCTCTCTCTCTCTCAAGTACGAATGCTTGGAGGAGAATATGATCTTCCTCCTCCTCCTCCTCCTCCTCTTCTTTTTTTTCCCTCCTCTCTTCTTCAAGGAACAAACAGATAATAATAATAATAATAATAATAATAATAATAATAATAATAATAATAATAATAATAATAATAATAATAATAATAATAATAATAATAATAAAAATAAGAAGAAGAAGAAGAAGAAGAAGAAGAAGAAGAAGAAGAAGAAGAAGAAGAAGAAGAAGAAGAAGAAGAAGAAGAAGGAGTAACAAAAGAATAGAGGAATAGAACGAGAACAAAATGATGAGGAGGAGGATTACATAGGATTACATAAGAGTAACAGACACCAGGAGACCTATTGGTCCATAGCGAGGGTATCTGCTGAACTACATACTACTAACTATCAACTACTTGTAAGAAAACAGTTGGAAAATGATACCATGTCCTTAAAAGAAGATAGGAACACGGAAGTTTCGTAGTTTAGAAAAATAGGGTATGAAATATACTAACTACAACTACCACTACCACTACAACTATTCGATCTGGGGGACTAAATATGAATTCGCAGGGCACTATCAATACCCATTTACTTTACAGTGCACGTCAAGCCTGTTTTTAAATGTAGTTATTGTGCTGGCTTCGACAACATTTGCTGGTAACTTGTTCCATCGATCAACGACTCTCACATTGAAATAATTTTTACGGAGATCAGTGATGCGACGTTTACCGTTTAGTTTTAAACCATTATTTCTTGTTGTCACTTGAGTTGAAAGCTCGAATAGGTTCTCTTGATTAATGGCATCAAATCCTTTTAGGATCTTAAAGGTTTCTATCAAGTCCCCACGGATTCTACGATCCTTTAAGGAAAACATATTAAGTTTCCGCAGTCTCTCTTCATAAGATGAATTTCGCAGAGATGGAATTTGTTTGGTTGCTCTTCTTTGCACTGATTCCAATTTTGCTTGGTCTTTTACGAAACAGGGCGACCAGAATTGAACGGCATATTCCAAGTGTGGCCTAACCAAGGACGTATATAATTGTGTCATTACTTTCGGAGTTTTGTGTTCAAAATTGCGTTTAATAAAGCCCAACATCATATTCGACTTTTTACTGTCAGCTAGGCAATGCGGACTGGTTTTAAGATCATTACTGATGATGACACCTAAATCCTTTTCCTGCTGTACTTCAGTTAACGATTTATTTTGCATTTGATAGTTATATTTGAGGTTATCGTTGCCTATATACATTACTTTACATTTATCGGAATTGAATTTTAATAGCCATTTATCACTCCAGTCTGATAGTTTGTCGAGGTCACTTTGTATGAGTTCGCAGTTTTCTCTAGTATATGCTTTACCGCCTAATTTGGTGTCATCTGCAAATTTCGATATTTTAGATACAAGTCCGCAGTCCAGATCGTTGTATATATCAGAAAAGAGTGGGACCCAAGACCGAGCCCTGAGGCACCCCACTAGTAACATCTAACCAATCAGATGTTTCGCCATTTATTACTACCCGTTGTTTACGATTTGAAAGCCAATCGCCAATCCATGAACATAGTTGTTCTCCCAAGCCATGTGCCCTTAGCTTGGTCAAAAGTCGCTTATGGGGAACTGTATCGAAGGCTTTCTGAAAATCAAGGTATATTACATCCGAGGGAATTTTTGCGTCCCAGTTTGAATAAATGACATTAAAAAAATCCAGTAGGTTTGTTAAGCAGGATCTCTTATTTCGAAATCCATGCTGCGAGTTTAATATTGAGTTATTTTCATCGAGAAAAGACACTATTTTATCCCGCAATATTTTCTCAAATAGTTTAACAATCACAGACGTTAGACTAATTGGGCGATAATTACTTGCGAGGCTCTTACTCCCTTTCTTGAATATCGGTGTAACATTAGCTAATTTCCACATACTAGGAACATTTTTGTCCATTAGCGATTTATTGAGGATTTAGTGGAGACGTTTAGTGGAAGCGAAAGTTGACTGTGACATTCGCGAAGTAATCGTGGCGAAATTTCGTCCACCCCCACGGATTTTGCTGGGTCAAGTTTCTACAAATACTTTGATACTTCGTTTTTTTTTTTACTGTTATCTTCGACTCCAT
>JACEEZ010004502.1:32500-36841 GCA_016584305.1 Chionoecetes opilio | reverse complement strand
CTAATCACCGATAGGTTCCATAGATAAAACCAGCTATCGCGAAAATGGACTGGCTTATATTGGCACAATAGGTCTTGAGAGCAGGAGGAGAAGTCGAGTGCTGTCACTGAATCCACGCCCTTGGGTTAAGCCGCCAGTTGATGTGATGCTGGCCATCAGAACTTGCTCTATGAAGAGGTCTGTGAAAATTCCTGACCACGCACCGTCACTTCTTCTGACTGGAAAGAGGCCATTCATAAATGCCCTATTTACATCTGGATGGGTTTGTTCCAGGTCAATCATTCTTGGGATGAACAAAGCCAAAGACTTCGTATAGTTGTTGTGACCGGCAGCAGCAAGAAAAGGGTGCATTTCACGCAGAGACTGCAAATACAGAGGCCAGCAACCTATACGAGCAGAACGAATGAAGGACCTAAAAATGGATACCATATTTTGGTATTGTATCCACAATCTTGCAGTGCCATAGCTTTGCAGTGATGCACACCAATCTTCAAGAGCAGTGTGGATGTTGCTCAATGCATCGCTCTGTAGTGCATCATCCAGAGTCATGCTTCCGTCTTGAACGTCTTTGACAAGCTGAGAGATATCAGAAAGCATATCAGCTTGAGGATGGTCTCCAACCCGTGACTGTGGCGAGATTCCAGGCAGGACATCGTCACCAGCCTGATGGGAAATACCAGACTGATTGGTTGAATCAAACGTTTGAGAAGATCCTGCCTGAGTAGAGTCCTTTGACTCTGTGGTTCTTGGGGTTTGGTTGTGTGTTGCTGGAAATTGGGGGTCAGTGGTATGGGGGTTTTATGACTGGTCAACGTTACTTGAATTATATTATTTGGGGATGATTTGATAAAAGATTACAACTTGAATGGAGGATTTAACTTAGTCTTCTGACTTCACTATATGATTATAGTTTGACCACTTCTCACTACGGAGAGTACTGAACAAGGGGGGTATACTTAAGGGGAAAGGATAATAAGGTTTAGGTTATGGGATTTGCTGCCACCAGCCCTGACGAGTATTTCACTATGATTACTCCCGGGGCACGTTAGATTAATATTAATATTAGATTGATCTTGGTAGTCGTGGTTTGTACGAGGGGTTATACCGAACAAGGCTTTGACTCTTGAAAGTGTGGGGAATTATTTTCCTAATACAGAATAATCACCTGGGTTTTTATAATAACACAAGAACTATATTTGTAAATGATATCCTATTTATTTTGGTGACATGGTAAGTCTCTCACTTGAGATCATCTTCAGCATATAAGGGTTAACACTATACCGAGAAAACTCTACTCGGGAATAAGAAACTTGACTTCACACCCTGACGTAGGAATTTTCCTAAGTTATGAGATAAAGCTCTAATGAGCATAAATCTCCTTCACTAGAATTACTATTCAGGGAATTGCCCTACACTAGGTAACATACCACTTAATATTTATAAATCACACATGGAAGATAGGTATCTAGTAGAGAAAGAAAATGGCGAGACAGTGGTGTATGTGTTACAGTAAGACCATGTGGCCGTTTGAGGAGGTTTCGCGCCAACCTTGAAGAGCGCAGAGAGAACAATGACTCGTGCCCTGCGGGCTTTCCGCACCAAAGAAAGAACTTGTTTGGAAAGTCTCACCGTGACCTTAAATGAACAACTTATAATCCCGAACCAACTATTTAAGTAATGAAAACTCGCTTATCCCCCGAAGAGGCCGCCTTAATACAAACTGGCTACTTTGATGTAAGAGAATTTAATGTCTTTAATCTAATATTCACGAAGGATGGTTTTATATGTAATGTCGACAATCCGAACACCTATTTCAGAGTGGAGTGGTATGGAAATCGTGTTTAGGACTTTGGTAGGCTTTCATTTTAGCGTGTATCATTATTACACCGCCCATATATGACCATAACCGATAACGATAGGGATTATTTTGAAAGCCATGAGGATCTTAGGAGGGTTCCTAAATCTGAGAAGATGGTTTGGAAAGAAAGAAAAGAATGGAATACGTTAGTTATGACTGATCGCAGAATAATTATTCCACGGAACTTTCCTCGCACAAGGGGGTGTCGGAAGAGAGGAAGTGAAAGAACGAAAGAAGATAGAACAAAATGGCGTCTAGGATGGCCAAACTGATGCGAAAAGATGGCGGCAAGAAAGAATTACGATGAGTCATATGTGAAACTGAGAAAAAGAATTACTTACAAGACATAACTCGGGAATTTTATAATAATAATAATGCTCATACTATCATCTCCCAAATAATGGGCATTACAGTTGGAGGTGCTAGAATTGGGCAAGTTTCCAGTTTGTACCGAGCTATCTGATGTTTGAGAGGTTCCAGGGTGGTCAGATTCATGGGACTTTCTCGGTTCGTTGGGGCTGCTGGGGTGTTTGGAGGTTGAAGGCTGGTTTTCGCTGCTTGTCTCGAGCATGGGTGTCGACGTAGAGGAGTCCGTACCTTTCAAATCCGGAAGAGGCAGGTGAAGGGCTTCGGATGTAGTTATTATATTCAGAGCACTGTCAATGAGAAGATGACCTCGCACTGCACGGGCCACTGCCTTTCCACTCAACATCTTGTCAACTGAACCCTCAGCATAGACCTGTGCCAGCATTTTCTTCAAACCAGAACCTGCCATGATAACTCCAATGGCTCCAAGCATGCTCATCTCTGTATGGAATCCGCCAAGTAACAGGACAATCTTTCGCAAACGACTTGATGTGGGTTGATCCTCGATAACCATCAGAGCTATCCAGTATAATTGCTGATCGAAGGTGATGATGGGAGTACAATTCTGCTTTTCAGCTAAGTCGCTCATGTACTCCAGCGTTGACCGAACACATGTTGGGCTACTTGGTGACATGCCAATCATTGGTAAGAAGAGTTGTGTACTCTACCCTGGGTTGGCCATTTGCGTATGCAGGGATTGCATGTATCCAGACCACAAAGGCCGAGGTTGAGAGAGATGCAGCGATACCTGCCACATTATGTCTAACTTGAGGCTCTGCATGTCCTGGGTATATGGGCGAATAGTTTCATACTTGATACCTTCAAAGGCCTGATTTGGGGGTGCCCCCCATCCTTGTTTGTAGGTAAAATGTCAAGGGGTAAGATTTCGTGGAACATGTAAAATTTTGGAAAAATTGCGGTGGTAAACGGGGCCCCCCTCTGCTGTTTAAAACATTAATACATCAAGCGTGTGCAAATGCATCACCCCAACTCCCGGATGAAATTTCGCGAAAGTTCATTAAAAACTTTGCAAGTTGTCCCCTGACAATGAGGAGCATTTCCCTGGGTGAATTCATATTTTAACTTTTTTGGGAAACCTTTTTTGGGGCCCCTTTTCCTGATCAACTAAAGCCTCCCCAGAGATAGCATAAATGGAAATGAAATTTTTTAGTATCCATCGCAAATTTTTTGTGAGGTGGACCAGTTTCATCGACATGGGGGCCGGGGGTTTTTTTTTTTTTTTTTTTCCGATCTCTCCATCGGGCTGCTGTTTGTGTGACTTTTTTTCGACTGATGTGTGGCCATATTGCTTTCCATTTTCATCAAATTTTTTAAATTTGGGATGGGGTTTGTTTGGGTATAGTTTTATTGGGGTTTTAAAAGGGGGAATTTATTTAAAGGAAGGCCTGGCCTTTTTCGTCCAACGCTGGAATATTCATCGTTCTTAAAAGAAAATTTTTCTCTACAAATTAAAACCGCCGCAAACTGTCTTGGGGGATGCCCCTCAAAATCTCAATCTGGGAAAAAAAATAAAAAAAAATTTACTAAATGCGTTTTTAAAACTATATTTTTTTTTCAATCGTACGGTTTTAAAGTCGCACAATTGTTCAGAGGATCATATAATTTTCACATTTTTTCCCTTTAATTTACCCAAAAAAGACGTTTTAAATTTTTGGGGTTTGAGCATGAATGCCCCCCTTATATGACCTTGGGAAAATTTTCCAAATGAAAGGCAAAATCAAAAATTTTAGGTTAGACACCCCTTTTTTTGTTTTTTCTATTTTGATTTTCAGCAAAGTTATGCCCCATTTCAAAAATTTTTAAACCCCGCGGCGGCGGGGAAACTAGGGTTTTCAGTGAAAACGAGTATTTTTTCCCGGGTGGGGTTCGAGTGGCCCTTTTTTTTGTTGGGTTTGAATCCTCCAAGAACCCAAATTTTAGGGGAAAAATTTCTTTGTTAACATTTTTGTCCCAAACCCCGGCCAAATTTTTTGGTGTTTTTTTCCTGGGCCCATTTCTGACCAAGGGGCCCAAAGGCCCAACTAACGGCCAGCCGCACAGGGGCCCCCAGGGGGGAGGCCTATGTTTTTCTCAAATAGGCCTTCAAGGGGCGCACA
>JACEEZ010004502.1:0-27500 GCA_016584305.1 Chionoecetes opilio | reverse complement strand
ACAGTGGAATTTGCAACATACATTCAAGTAAATATATCTAAATATATCTCAGTTACACCTACGTTTTCTTTGTGTATCTCCCTCGTTATCCTCGCGTACGTCAACTACAAGAAAGTGGATGGGCCACCAGAGTGCAGGACCTTTTGCATTGACGAAGGTGTTTTGCCCCCATTGTTGATCATAGTCTGGGACTGTGTCACCTGTTTCGAGGCACCACACACAGAATTACAGATCCTAAAAAAAAAAACCCATGGAAGGCACCACCACCTACCAGCCCCTGCCTTGCTTGCCCACTAAACTTTCTACCCACACTATCTATGCTTACGATGGATGGTGAGAAAGGTTGAAGAAGGGTGTTAAGAAGAGGGATTTATACTTACGAAAGATTGTAAGAATTAAGGTTAAAGAGAATATGTTAAGTTAAAGGATTTATGTTTAAGAGAGATTGTGAGAATTAAGAGAGTGTTACAATTTGAGGGATTTATGCTTACGAAAGATGGTGAGACTTATAGTTAAAGAGAGTCTGTTAAGTTGAGGGATTGATGGTTAGTTGGATTTGGCGAAGGAATGCGTATAAAAAGTATGTATGAGGGGATTGTTGGATTAGTACATTTTGGTGATTAGAATAGTGTATAGAGGTTATGTATATAAAGAGATTGAATGTATGGTGTTTTTTCTTTGTGTGTGTGTCTGTGTGTGTTTGACCTAGCCTATTACATATTCTTTTCTATTTTCAATTGGTTATCTTCTTTTTTTACAGGGACAACCTCAACAACATTATGGAAGAGCTTAAGGATCCATTTAGGTAGGCTATAACACACACACACACACACACACACACACACAACACCACACACACACACACACACACACAACACACACCACACACACCCACACCCACACACACAAGCACACACACACACACACACACACAACGACACACACACATCACACACGCAACACACCACACACACACACACATCACACACCACAAACACACACACCACACAACGCCACACACACACACCCATGTTGAGTTTACAGCTATAAAGATCACCTTTACCTTTCACCTTCAGAAAACCTGCCGAACGGTGGCCATAGCCATATCCGTCAACTGTGTCATCGTGATCTACACACTCACCAACGTCGCCTATTTTTCTGTGTTGCCCAAGACCTGATCTCTGCCTCGCCCGCTGGTGGCTGTGGTGAGTAAAATACTACTAATAATAATAACAGTAAAGAGAGTAAGTAAACAGTAACTGAAGACAGTAATAACTAAAAGAGTAAAGAACAGGTAAAGGTGATAAAGAGAGGTATGGTGCTGTTGTTTTGATGCTTGGGTTCTTATTGGTATGTGCGTGTGTGGGGTTAGGGTAAAGTTAGTGTCTGCAAGTAGGTTTTGCGCGCGCGTGGTGTGCGTTTGTGTGTGAGTGTGTTGTGTGGTGTGTGTGTGTGTGTGTGTGGTGTGGGCTGGAAAAGTAAGCCAAGCCACTAGTAAAGACCCGTTATCCCACGAAATGTTTAAATGACTCAGAAAACAAATACGATCCTGCCTAAAAAACAAAATTGTAACATACCAAATATGGTATACCGCAAAAATTGTAATAGAATTCACGATGATAACATTATCATTATCGTATGAGTGGATATATCTCAGTAACAATAACTAATTTAACGATAAAGTATGATTATATTAATGCAATGATTAATTAGACAGCGTATAGACTGAGCAAAAAATGACACAGCATCAGTTTTCTCTCCTTAACCTCATCCATCTTCGCTCCTTCTTCCGGCTCCATCCCCTTTCTCCTGATACTTTCTTCTTCCTCAACTAATCTAATACGTCTCTCCTCCACTTTCTTCGTTCCTCCCAAACTTATATTATTCTCCATCCTTAATGGTTTGCTTAGGCCTTACTCTCACTTTCTTTCTCCACTCCCTTCATTTTTCTCCCCACTTCATAAATCCCAAAATATCTCACTCCTCACACATCCCTAATACCTTGGCAGCAAAGTTTCTCCCTAACCCTCTTCTTCGTTCACTGTTTCCACTGGTACAACTTCAATCCCCTTCTCCTTTACCCACACATATATATATAACCTTTTCCTCCCCTGCTATGTAATCTCCCCCCTTTTCTTTAATTCAACTTGTAAAACTTGTAAACACCTTTTTTCCCCCAGACCTTCGGCAACCTTACTCTTGGGATGATTTCTTGACATCCGTTTCGTTGCCTTGTTCCATCAGCTGGGCACTCAAACGGGAATACCACCATCCAATCCAGGCTCCTCTTCGTCATCGCTCGCCGGTGGACACTTACCTCGCTTTCTCTCCCTCGTCCACATCGAGAACAACACGCCAGTCACCTCCTAAGTTCCTGGTGGGTTCTTTTTGATGAAAATGAAGAATTGGTTTTTAAGTTATACTATGTTGCTTTTGAAGTTACTACTCCTGCAAAATACTACTAGGTTGGATGTGTCATGGGGCGTGGATTCTTGCTTCTTACTTTTTTCCTTATATTTTCTCTTCTCGTTACTCTTGCTTTGCTGTTGTGGTATTCTGAGAGGGATTCCTGAAGGGCCAGTCTTGGTCAAGGGGGTGACGTATTAAGCCCTGTTGGCAGAGACTTGCATGTGGCCGTATTATGGAGCCAGGTGATGCTTCTGTTGGGGGTTATTGCTGGACCCGACAGAGGCTTCACATTGCCCTGGGCCACAGTTACCTTTTGAAATCCCGTCTGTATGTCCTTCCAACAGACATAGGACTCAGGCTGGTAATCATAATTTGGAAATAAATCACATTTTCCTTTTTCCTTGCCCGGCGAAGATTCGAGCCGTCGCTATCACCAGATTTGCTCCCAACTTGGCGCGTTAACCAACCTGGCCAAAGAGTAGGCCTATACCCGTTGGTTTGACGGTTCCGGTGATATTTTTGCATTACAGTTGACTTAAGAAAATGCTACTCAGGAAGTGAAAGAATCTACGTATTGGAAACATGTGTGGGTTAATAGATAGATAAATAGATAAAAAGTTGAAAAGGTGGAAGTTATGAAGACAGATAATGAAAGATCATATTTCAGGTCTGAGTGGGTGACGGCTCTTCTGTTTAGGTCGCCACAGTTTCTCTTCATCAAGTTCAAGTTACAAGTTACCTTCATAATCCACTCTTTGTCCAATAAAGTAGTTGTCTCGACTTATCAGAAGCTAAAGACAAGGCGGAAACAAAACCATGGCTCCAAAAATGGCTGGAAAATAAATACACAACATACTATACTTAAAATTAGTGTTGGATCGAATAACCGCAACTACAACCGCACTACAACCGCACAAAAATTCACAACCGCAAATGCAACCGCATTTCTAGAAGTCTTCACAACCGCGACCCCGCCACCGCAACCGCCCTTCCATAAGTGGGCGGTTTCGGTTGTGAAAGCTTAGTATAGATATGATATATCACGTGACGTCCTGATCAAGTGATAAACAATAACAAAGCGACTCTGGCCGTGAGGGTGGCGGAGGAACCGGGGAAAAAGTTTACTTCCATAGTAATTTATCCCCTACAACCAAATGCATTTATGGTAGGAACACTTTTCTGCATAATATAGTTTAATAAATTTGACCTATTCTTTCATAATAAGATGTATAAGTTTAGAAATATACTAATTTTAGAGCAGTACATATAATTTACCGCTATTTGTGTGTTGCAAAACTTGTGTTCAACATATGGTATTTAGTATAGTATGTACCAAGTGTGGCTAAATCGCACTATAACGTAATATTCCAGTTAATAATTACGCATTTTGCCTTGTATATGAAAACCGCAACCGCAACCACGGTTGCAGAAAATTCGACAACCGCAAACACAACCGCAACATTGGTTGTGAAAAACCTACCACTCGATCCATCACTACTGCATGAATCAAAATTATCAATAAAACGTTCGATATATATGTTGGGTAGAGCGTGTGAGTAAATTAAGATTGGAGGTTTTGGGCATATACAATTTAGAGGCCTCATGTTAGTCTCCATACCCCCTTCTCCCTCCCATTCTTCCTTCGATTATTCCTTTCTTCTCCTTCCCACTTTTCCCTCCCATTCTCTCTTCCATTACTCCTTCCTTCTCCTTCTCTCTTCTCCCTCCCATTCTCCCTTCCATTACTCCTTCCCCTTCTTCCTCCCCACCTCTTGTTTCTCTTTGGGTATATACGTAAACTATATGTGTGTGTTTTTATGTGTATTTCAGATGTTCATGTCGATGTTGATGTTCGTGACGTCCGACGTGCGAGTGTTGATCAACTACATAGCCTTCGCCGGGAACCTGATGGCCCTCGTGTGCATCTCCTCCTTCTTCTGGTTCCGCGTGAAGCATCCGGATCTGCCGCGACCCATCAAGGTAAGGTTACAGGGATGGATAAGGAACACAAAGGATAAAACAAACAAGTCATCATCATCATCTTTCTGTTTAACGTCAGATTTTCCCGAAATGCCTTATGTGGTTAAACGGTCGATGATACGCTTCCAATTTTATTATACAGAAATATATACAGAACACATAGGATGAAACAAAAAAGTAACAAACAGCTACATATTTATTGAACCATACGAGGCCTTTTTATATACTGCACTATCAAATTCTTAAGTTAGAGACGAAGGGAAGGAATGAAAGAATAACACATCATAATTTTATACATATCTCAACTATAGTTTTCCTCCTCCTCCTCCAGATACATAATGTCTTTCCCTTTTCTTTCCTTCTGCAGGTTTGGATCGGTTTTCCCATCATCTACATCGTCCTTGCGTTCTTTCTGTGCGCCATGCCCGTAGTGAAGCAGCCCCTGGAGGTGGTGGCGGCCCTCGTCATCCTCGCCACGGGCATTCCTGTCTACTACTTCCTAGTCTACAGAGAACAGAAGCCCCAATGTCTCCTCAACGCCATAGGTAAATACTTATCGAGGTTTTTGTTATTGTTATTATGCTTTTTAAAGGTTTGTTTCTTGTTTTGGAGGGTTTTTTTCATTAGTTTTAGTTTGATCTTTATTTAGTTTAGTTTTTATTTGTGTTGGGTCTTTTGTTTTGTTTATGTATGTGTGTATTTTTTGTTTTTGTAGTGGTGGTAGTAATAGTAGTACGTAAGCAGTATTTCATGGATATTAATTTGTTTGTTTGTCTGGAATAGTAGCCTATACTAGTAGAAGTTGTGGTAATTTGAGCATTTTAAATTGTCTATATTATTGTCATTTATTTCTGGTAAGGGCAATTGAAGCAGTAGTTTTTGCGTATTTTATATTTGCTGGGGTGTTTTATGTGTGTGTTAGGTATATAACAGTATCAGTAATATAAGTAGTAGTACTAGTAGTAGTAGTAGTAGTTGTAGTAGTAGTAGAAGTAACAGTAGGTAGTAGTAGTAGTAATAGTAGTAATAGTAGCAGTAGTAGTAGTTTGTGACCCTCTTAACACCACGCCACCTTACAGACAAAATCACGTACGTAAGCCAGCTGCTATTCATGGCTGTCCCTGAGGAGAGAACCAGCTAAGGCAACACTGCAGTTCACATCTCGCACTCACACCCTCATCCACGCCCTCATTCCCTCCCTTAGTCACCCCATTACCTCCCTTATACCTTTACTCCGGCAGTCCCTTCCTTACCTTCCCCGACCAGCTATATAAACGCGGTACAACAGTTTTCTTTAAGTATCCCATAAATAAGATTCGTTTTCTGTCTTGCATCTTTCTCGTTTGCATCTCTTTTACTTTCTTTCACTCCTTTCAGTTTTTATTTTAATATATTCTTTCTCACTGCTTCTCTAAGTGTACCAGTCCTCTTGTTAAGTTTTTTTTATATTTATGAATTAATTTTGTGGGATTTTGACTATAGTGAAGAAGAAATAAGAGGATGAAATAAAAAGTAAAGTGGAAGCAATAATGGACCCTACCCATAACTACGTCACGGTTTGTTTACATCGGTGCATTGTGGGGATAAGGCGGGGTCGCCGCGGGTGGACCTACGAAGGGAAAACTACGGCGATGGAAGAATTTCGAGTTATTTTGCGCGAAATTGATATTCCAGGTGCTATATTACAGTGCTCTGTTCTCGCTGACAACACTATAGAGAAGACCTGAGGTAATGGCTGATGTGCAGAGGCTTTTAACCAAGAAAACAGAGTCATAACAGAGCCTCGTCAAAAGGTAAGCAACTGGTAGGTACGTAATGTGTCCCTATCACTTGCTTACTTCTTAATGAGACTCTGCTGTGACTGTTTTCCTGGTTTAGAAGCCTTTGCACATCAACCATCACCTCAGGTCTTCTCTATGTTGTCAGCGAGCACGGAAATATAGCACCTGGAATATCAATTTCGCCCAAAACAACTCGAAATTTTTTCATCGTCGTAGTCTTCTCTTTGTGGGTTTTGTACATATTCATGGTTATGATAGTATTAAAATACCTTATTAATTGATTTTCCTTTTGTTGTCTTCCTCATAATAAGTAGGGGTACATCATGATTTAAGTGTACTTGACGAGCCAATGAATACTCTTGAGTCTATACCAACATCACCAACCTTTGCTTTGATTTATCTTATTGCTCCATCCATAAACAAGTTGCATAACCACCGTGACATTACCCATCCTTGCCTCATGGTATACCTATACTGTCGTCTACCGATATTTTTCTCCCTACACAAATCGGGAAAACTCGCCGACGGTAATGGCTAGGTAGATTTTGCTTTGATTTATCTCATTACTCCATCCACAAACAAGTTGCATAACCACGGTGACATTACCCATCCTTGCCTCATGGTACCTGGTACTCTCGTCTACCAAATGCTCGTCCCTACATAAATCGGGGAAAACTCGCCGACGGTAATAGTTAGGTTAGGGGTAATAATGGACGAGGTTGCGCGGTCGTTTTCAGAGACACACTGTTTTTTCTTGGCCTACAATAGGTGTTGTTTTAATGGAGAATAGTTTTTTTTTTGCGCAAACCCATTAAAAAACTATCTCCTTTAAAAACAAGCACCTATTGTAGGCACAGAAAAATATTTCTGTTGTCTCTGAAAACGACCGCGCAACTCTCGTCCATTATTACCCCTAACCTAACCATTACCGTCGGCGAGGTTTCCCCGATTTATGTGGGGACGACATTTGGGTAGACGAGAGTACCAGGTACCATGAGGCAAGATGGGAAATTTGTCCCGTGGTTATGCAACTTGTTTATGGATGGAGAAATGAGATAAATCAAAGCAAAATCTAACCTAGCCATTACCGTTACGATTTTTTCCCGATTTGTGTAGGGAGAAAAATATCGGTAGACGACAGTCCCAGGTAATATCTGAGGCAAGGATGGATAATGTCACAGTGGTTATGCAGCTTGTTTATGGATGGAGCAATAAGATAAATCAAAGCAAAGGTTGGTGATGTTGGTATAGACTCAAGAGTATTCATTGGCTCGCCCAAGTAACACTTAAACATGATGTCCCAACTATTATTATGAGGAAAGACAACAAAAGGAACTCATTAATAAGGTATTTTAATACTATCATAACCATGAATATGTACAACCTACAAAGAAGACTAACTACGACGATGAAAAAATTTCAAGTTGTTTTGGGGGCGAATTGATATTCCAGGTGCTATATTTCCGTGCTCGCTGACAACATAGAGAAGACCTGGGGTGAGGGGTTGATTTTGCAAAGGCTTCTAAACCAGGAAAACAGTCACAGCAGAGTCTCATTAAGAAGTAAGCAAGTGGTAGGGACACATTACGTACCTACCAGTTGCTTCCCTTTTTTGACGAGGCTCTGTTATGACTCTGTTTTTTTGGGTTTTAAAAGCCTCTGCACATCACCCATTACCTCAGGTCTTCTCTATAGTGTTGTCAGCGAGAACAGAGCACTGTAATATAGCACCTGGAATATCAATTTCGCGCAAAATAACTCGAAATTCTTCCATCGCCGTAGTTTTCCCTTCGTAGGTCCACCCGCGGCGACCCCGCCTTATCCCCACAATGCACCGATGTAAACAAATCGTGACGTAGTTATGTCTGGGGCCCATTAGACATCTAGTGGCGAGGTGACTGACTTAAACGATATTGTAGATGTTGCCATGTAAGGATATAACCGTTAATATTTAGAGGCCTCATGTTAGCCTCCATACCTCCTTCTCCCTCCCATTCCCCTTTTCATTACTCCCTCCATCTCTTCCCCCCTCTTCCTCCCCACCTCGTGATACGTCACGAGTCTTACTTGTGATATCTTAACCAGTGAATGGACGCAGTGACTCGATAATCCAAAGTAATCACCAGTTTTTACGATAATCCTTATAAATCCGTGAGTGAAAAGGTGAAGATGATAACACGGATAGTTTGAGAAGCTACAGAAACATTACTTTTTTCAGGAAAAAGGTAATATAATAGTAATATAGAAGCATTGTTATGATGGGTAATTTTAAGACGTGTGTGTGTGTGTGTGTGTGGTGGTGATGTATGACTGGTGTGTGTGTGTGTGTGTGGTGTGTGTGTGTGTGTGTGTGTGGTGAGGTATGACTAGTGTGTGTGTGTGTGTGTGGTGTGTGTGTGTGGTGAGGTATGACTGGGTGTGTGTGTGTGTGTGTGTGTGTGTGTGTGTGTGTGTGTGTGTGTGTGGTGAGGTATGACTGGTGTGTGTGTGTGTGTGGTGTGTGTGTGTGTGTGTGTGTGTGTGTGGTGGTGAGGTATGACTGGTGTGTGTGTGTGTGTGTGTGTGTGTGTGTGATGTGTGTGTGTGGTGAAATTCATCTAGTTGTATTTTACAGGGCCAGAGCAATGCTCGTGTGGTCCCGTCTCCATATCAACATTTTTATCATTCATCCTTAGTGCTTTGTGTTGGCCGAAGCTAGCACCCCGGAGAGCAGGTCACAAACCCCGGCTAACACCCGGTACCCATTCACTGCTGGGTGGACAGGGACTCGGGTTTTAAGGAAACAACCCATCTGTTTCCGCTCCGTCCGGGGATCGAACCCGGGACTTCTCGGTGTGTGTGTGTATGTGTGTGTGGTGGTAAGGTATGACTGGTGTGTGTGTGTGTGTGTGTGGTGGTGAGGTATGACTGGTGTGTGTGTGCATGTGTGTGTGTGTGTGGTGGTGAGGTATGACTGGTGTGTGTGTGTGTGTGTGTGTGTGGTGGTGAGGTATGACTGGTGTGTGTGTGTGTTGTGTGTGTGTGTGTGTGTGTGTGTGTGGTGTGTGTGTGTGTGTGTGTGTTGTGATATTTTCTATATAGCCGTGTTTCTTAACCACCAACTTTTTACCACCACGCCCCCTTCAGTAGTGGGTCCTTGCCTCCATGGCCCCCATTCACTTCTTCAAACAAGATATTTCAAAATAATTCTGAATCAAAGAAAAACTGAAAAAAATACGAGATTTTAACCTATATATTGTGCACATAAAACACCTTGCACATACCCATATTTAGTTAGATCACGTTTTAAGGCTGCCGCACACCAGAAGCTACGCGCTATAATAATAATGATAATAATAACAATAATAATAGTAATAATAACAACAATTTTTATTGCATAAAAGTCTGCAGAGTTAGTGAAATGTGGATAGGCGTTACCGCAGAGTTTTTCACACATACCTGCTTCTCTGTAGCGACGCTCACCCTCGCGCGCGAGCTTCATCTGAATTAAATCGAAGGCCGAGCTTCAAGCTAAATACTTAAAGCTAAGCTAAATTCTTGACACTTCTTACTTATTCTCTCTTGGCTCACGCCCCCTAGATAATTATAAAATAATCACCCGCGCCCCCCAGGTTAAGAACCGCTGCTACATAGAGAGGAAACCAAAAAGAGAAAATGTCGAAGGAAATTAATCTAGTCACAAGCTTTTTACATGCAAGTTACTAGGTATGAATTCTCAGCCATTTATTTATGTTGATAATTTTATCATTATTCTGTATTTATCACACGCATAGGTTTTATTCTCGTTCGTGTAGTGAATTCGGTGCTATTTACAGGTTACCGCTATAAATGTGTAACAGAAAACTGGTCTTTGAGAGAACGTGATTTCTTTTTTCTATAAGTAACCATGAAAATAGCTCCTTTTAATATCGAAAGCATTTACAGGCCTCTTCCATTTGTGCCCAAGTTCCAGGAACCAGTTCTTTCAGTTCAGGGTTGGGTTCAGTTCCTGGTTCTGGGTTCGCGTGTCACAAATGGAACGCAAAAACCCCGTTTTTTTGTTTACAAACAAACTCAGCTGGCGAGGCAAGAGAGAGAGAGAGAGAGAGAGAGAAAGAGAGAGAGAGAGAGAGAGGGAGAGAGAGAGAGAGAGTATAGTATAATTAGCATTAGTATAATTTCTTTATATATATATGTGTATCAATGTATTAGTATACTTTTTTTATATTATGCGTATTAGCGTATAGTTGTTAGTATAATTTCTTAATCACTTGTGTATCAGTATTAGTTTATAGTAGAGAATTGCTGTACTTTTCCATATTATTTGCATAATTATTGTCATGAATAAAATATAATACTGCTAGAGATAGTCCTTGGCGTCCCAGCCGGGACTTTAGCACATCAACTCCCCTTTTGTTTTCAATGTAAAAATGTTAAAAAAAAGAAATAAAAAGAGAAAGAAAGAGAGAGAGAGAGGAAAACATTAAAAGTGGTAACTCAGCTGTGACGTGAAGGGATCATATCAAGTTTAAAATTGCGGTAACGCATTCCTCCACCAGTGCCCCTTGTAGGCCTGTCTGACATCCTCTCCGACTCGTGCATACGGAAAACCCTTCACGATAAGAGAAATAGGGCCCAAGGCGGCCATTGTTTGTTATGAACTGAAAACTCTACCCAGGCTAACCCACGTCCCAATGTGGGTAGAGAAAGTTCAAGGGTTTTGCTGTGTCACTACGCGCGTCGCCTCGGACCCAGGTTTTCGTGCGCAAATGGAACGCCTGAATTCTTGGGTTCCGTGAACTGGTTCCTGAAATGTCGCAAATGGAAGAGGCCTTACATAGTTTCTCGTTTTTATATCACTGGCATTCGAATTAACAATTTTTTTTTTTATCTTTGGCGTTTTATGAAATATATGAAGTTTTATATTACTTGTTTTGATATTTCATTACAAATGTGTATGTGTGTGTGTGTGTGTGTGTGTGTGGTGTGTGTGTGTGTGTGTGTGTGGTGTGTGTGTGTTTGTGTGTGTGTGTTTGTTTGTGTATTCACCTACTAGTTGTATTCACCTAGTTGTATTTTACAGAGCCTGAGCAACGCTCCTATTGCCCCATCTCCATATCAACATTTATTTTATTTTAAGCCACCACCCCGGGAGGCGGATTACAAACCCCCGGCTAACACCTGGTACCCATTCACTGCTGGGTGGACACGGACAGGTGCTCGGGTTTTAAGAAGACCGCCCGTCTGTCTTCGGTCCACCTGGGGACTTCTCGTATGTGAGCCGAACGTGCTAACCCCTACACTACGGAGTTCCCAACACACTACGGTGTGTGTGTGTGTGTGTGTGTGTGTGTGTGTGTGTGTGTGTGTGTGTGTGTGTGTGTGTGTGTGTGTGTGTGTCCATGTGTGTAGGTGCGTGTTCGTGTGTGTGTTATGTCATAGTGAGTTGATGCTGCTGCTACGCTACTACTACTACTACTACTTACTTTTACATACTTCTACATACTACTACTACTACTGCTGCTACTACTACTACTACTACTACTACTACTACTACTACTACTACTACTACTACTACTACTACTACTACTACTACTACTACTACTACTACTACTACTACTACTACTACCACTACAACTAGCTACTACTTTAACCACAGTCACTATTGCCATTGCTACACATAAATTTACATTACATTTACAAAATACATAGCCATTTATGTATCTTTTCTCTGATCTTCTTGAACACACACACACACACACACACACACACACACACACACACACACACACACACACACACACACACACACACACACACACACACACACACACACACACGCGCGCAAACACACACAACATGATATCAATAGGTCATCAAGATAATAAACACGATCACCACCATCACCACCTTCAACAAAAATACCCACCACCACCACCAACAACAACAACAACAACGAAAGACCATAACGATCCCTTCTGAGAGAGAGAAACAGAGAGAGAGAGAGAGAGTGAGTGATGGTGGGCAGTGGAGTATACAAGGCTATTTTCCTCAACTTTCTTGCAAAATTTTCTTTCTTTCGCTCTCATATCGTTTAAGTGAGATGAAAGTATTTTGAGGGATGCGTCCTGGTTAATAAGGGGGAAAGTGCTAATTACTGCCAGCCTGAAGATTCTCTCTCTCTCTGGAGATATGATGTCATTACACTTACCATAAGGCGATCCGAATAAGTAGAGGACATATTGTATTGCCAAGTAGATTATGGGGAGCTGCCGATAGTGGTACATTTAGACACTACGTAAGGTTAGTGATCATGTTGTTTCTATGTAAAAAGGGTACGCAAGTGATGGAAAATGAGGATCTTTCAAATCTCTCCCCTCTCTCTCTCTCCCTCTCTCTTCTCTTCTCTCTCTCTCTCTCCCCCCCTCTCCTCTTCCCCTCTCTTCTCTCTTTCTTCTTTCTCTCTCTCTTTCCCCCTCTCTCTCCTCTCCTCTCTCCTCTCCCTCTCTCTCTCTCCCCCTCTCTCCTCCTCTCTCTTCTCTTCCCCCTTCTCTCTCTTTTTCTCCCCTCTCTCTCTCTCTCTTTCCCCCTTTTCTTCGCCCCCTCCCCATCCCTTCCTTCCCCCCCCAAAAATTTCCCTCTGTTTTGCCCCCCCCCCCTTTCCCCTTCTCCTGTGCCGGGCGGTAAAACCCTCCCCGGGTCCCCTTTCTTTTACCTACACGACTATAGTGTTATTGATGTACCGGGGATACGGGCCATACCTATAGCTGCTGCGGCTAGAGATAACGGGTTTCAATCATACCTATAGCCGGCCGCGGCTAGAGATATACTGGTTGCCATCATTACCTAATAAGAGCCGCCGCGGCTAGAGTAGGGTTCCATCAAACCTATATCCCGCCGCGATTAAGAGATACGGGTTGTCATCATCCCTATATCCGCCAGCGGCTAGAGATTACGGTTTCATCATACCTATAGCCCGCCGCGGCCTAGCAGATACCGGTGTTCATCATACCTATAGCGCCGCGGCTAAGAGAATTAACGGGTTCATCATACCTATGGCCGCCTGCGCTAGAGATACTGGGTTCATCATACCTATAGCCGCCGCGGCTAGAGATACACCGAGGTTTCACCCTACCTATATAGCCGCCGCAAAGCTAGAGATACGGGTTTCATCATACCTATAGGCCCTCCGCAGCAGAGAATACAAATTCATACCTATAGCCGGCCGCGGCTAGAGCTACAAGTTCATTCCTACCTATAGCCGCCCGCGGAAAAGGATACAAGTTCATCATACCTATAGCCCGCCCGCGGATAGAGTTATTAAAATAGGCCATACCTATACGCCCGCCGCGGCTAGGATACAAGTTCACCCATACCTTATAGAAGCCGCCGCGGATTAGAGATACGAGTTCCAGACCTATAGCCCGCCGCGGCTTAGAGATACAAGTTTCATCATACCTATAGCCGCCGCGGATAGAGATACAGGCCATACCTATATCCCGCCGCAGCTTAGAGATACGGGGTTCATCATATCTTATAGCCGCCGCGGCTAGAAGATACGAAAAGTTTCCATCAATACCTATAAGGCCCGCCGTGGCTAGAGATACGAGGATCATACCTATAGCCCGCAGCGTGCTAGAGTTGTTCTTGGCGCTTCCATAATAGTAGAAATAAATGCTTGGTCTGTAGATCAGGTGCTAGGCAAAGTGGGATAAAAATGTATACACTTCTTGTTTTTCCTTCCGCGCCAAAATTAATGTAGTTAAACAAAATGCCTTTATGATTATTTTTTATTGCTGCAATATAACCATTTTACAAAGAAAAAAAATTCTTCCTAGGGTTTTTTGGTCACAATAATATCCCTTCGTAATTTGTTATTTTGTAGTGAAAAAGGGTTATTAGGGTGGCGTTATTTTTCATTGTTTGTTTTTGATCGCAAAGAAGTGGAGGATTCCTAACTGAGAGCTGTGTTCACATGACTTTTCGGACTTTCGTAAATAGTTTTCGCCAAGGATAGCTCCCAACATGAACAGCTCTCTATTCTGCGAACATAAATTTTGCGAACGTTTGTAGACTTGTGGATACATTATACGGCCCAGACTACACTCCGAGTCTGCGAAAAGTTTGCTTCACGGAAGTGGAAAATCAGAGGCAATGAAGGTTGTCGGCCGAGCTCACTTTTAGATAGAAAGGAAAAGAGTGAGGGTTCTTTCAATACTCCCATTAAGTAAAACAGTGAAAAAATTTAAAGTGGAGGTGATTAGAATTTTTCATTCACCGTATGTTAACACAGGGACTCACACCTTTCTTATCACAAACCAAAAGCGGCCCTCTCGTTAAACCACTTAACTCCTGACTGATTTTTCGGTAGAAAAAAACCTGAAAGGCGAGTAACTTTTCTTCACCGCTGATGGCCACCTTTTAACATTCACCCGGAGGAAGAGGGACACTGACACACTGTAATACACTGTCCTAATTTAATGGCGGAGGTCAAAACACAATACACAGTCCCCCCTGATGGGGGGGGTGGGACAGAGAGACTCACATGTCACACTGTCCTATGATGGTTGTCCCTACACACACTGGAGGCTTAACGTGAATGGCAACACACACACGGGTACTGGCTTAATGCAACATCAATACAATAACATTGACTTACGAGGACTCAGATTCTCCTGACGGATGCGGCTGGAGACACCAAGGGAGGCTCTCGGTTGCAACAATTCCCCCCGTCTCCCTCCACGCCGCCGGCCAGCCGCCTTCCAGACCACCCTTCCTCCGTGCCCTCATCCCGCTGTGCTCTTGCCGTCCTCTCTCTCCTAACCGGCAACCCCTTTGTTCCCAAGGCAACGGCCCCAAGGGCCGCAACACTCCGTAACACACAGACAGACGGAAACAATTGCTCGCCCCACATACACACACGACAAATACCACACAGACAGACGACATTCCTCCGCGGGCGTAACATTATTCTCCTCCTCCCCCTGAAACAGCAACCCGCTGGTCATTTTTTTATCCTAAATCTTTGATCCAAAAAAGTACATAAAAAAGAAGGCAACCATAGTTTTGTAACACCACAAAAATTAACACAATCAAAAATCCTCAAAATGAATGGCCAACACGCCTCATCATGAAAACACCCTAAACCAAACATTACCAACCCCAAGCCCTTTACAGCTGCAATTAATCCCTCCATCGCCTCCACCACCGCCACAAACAGTGTTGGCAGGTCGCGCCAGGGCCACCCTCCTCTTTCGCACGCGAGACCACAAGCAGGAACTCTAGCTGCACCCTCGAATCAGGCGCTACAAACCACAGGGGAACTCCTCTACCCTGGGCCCTTCGCCTACGAACAGAGGTAACCTCGGCCCAGGAGTCCACTCTCGACTGCCACCGCAGTTTCTCCCTCTCTGCTCCCTGGCTCCGTCTCCGCGGCAAAGGGCGCCACCAGCCAAGGGACGCCCTCTACCCTGGGCTACTTCGCCTCAGAGGTAACCACGGCCGAGGAGGTCACTCTCACCGACTGGCAAACCGCAGTTCTCCTCTCTGCTCCACTGCTCGTCCCTCCGCGGAAGAGGGCACCACAAGCCCAAGTGGACGGGTCCCTCTACCCTGGGGCCGTCGCCCTCAAGGTACCACGGCCCAGGAATGTCACCTTTCGACTGTCAACCGCAGTTCTCTCTGCCTTCCAATGCGGTCGTCTCCGCTGCAAAGGGCGCCACAAGCAACAGGGGACGCCCCGCTATAATAACCCTCGCTTCGCCTCAGAGGTAAACCACGGCCCCAGGAAGTCCACTGCTACCGACTGGCACCTTGGCAGTTCTCCTCTCCATGCTCAATTGCTTCTTCCCCTCCGCCGGCAAAGGGCCGCCACAACTTCCCGACCGAACCATGCCCCCGCCAACTGCAAAAGCGCCGGTGACGGTTGACAGGACCTCAACAAGCACACCTGTGGCTGGGCTCTGCTTCTGCCCCTGGTTATAGGGCACGATGCATCCCTCCCCACCGTCCGTCCCCTGCCAACTGCTTGTCGGCGGGACCCACACTGGCGTCACTCATCCTCCCTAGGAGCAGCAAGGCAGGGATGGGGGAACGTCTTCTGCACCTGGCGCTCCGAGGCCCTCCAACTGCTTGCTGCCTCGGCTGTATCCCCAGCCACCCTGCCACTGCTTACAGCTTCGGCGGGGGGCCACACACTGCGCCTCGCCATCCTCCTGAGGCGCCACAGAAGGCAGGTATGGGGGACGTCTTCGTCCGGTGACCCCCAGGCGAGCGAAGTGGAGCGGGCCTCTTGCCCTTTCCGCAGTGGGCCCGCTTGATCCGCACCCGTCCGGGGGGCGTAGTATAGCGGTTGAAGAAGGCCAGGCGGGGGCAAGTCGGGGTTGGCCGGAGAGCGGTGGTGTGTATAGAGAATGGCCGCCGACCCCGCCCCGCCCCCGTCGTTGCCAATAGGGAACCACGTGGTGAGTCCGCGCGGTGTGCCCAGACTCCCACCATAACCAGCGTGAAACCTTTCATCCTGGCGGACTCATCCTACAGGGCACTTTTGTCTCGGGTTTTCGGGGCCAGACGCCTCTCTCCACTGCCCACACCTCTGCAGGGGCGTCACCTGGGAACAAGGCAGCTCGTAGTCCGCCTACCCTTAACATCTCTTCTTCCCCATATAGGGGAGACCACGAACCCCTTGCCTGCGTCCATGTAGTCCAGGCCGATGAGAACAAGAGTTCTCCGTCGCGGGCGGAACGTAAACAGGCCCCAGCTGTCACTTTCATTGCTCCCTACGCTGATTTTTCTACTCCCACTAGCCCCGTTCCAGAGATGTACAATGCCCTGTCACGCCACATAGCTTTATTGTATTTAAATTAATTTCCATGATTGTGGAAGTAATGTCTTGTAGACGATGAATAGGTTCGTTTTTTTTATTACTAGATATCATCTGGTAGTTTGATAATACGTGTATGAGTACATGTCCGTTGTGGGGCCGTAGCATAATCTGTGGCCGCAGAGTAATCATGGTTTGATGGCGGCCTGAGCCCACTCCCGGTTTGCTTTCAGCTGAATGCCCCCCCCCAGGGTTGTGAACTTTTGTAGCCCACATTATCGTACCAAACCCACCAAAATTATCGTATTTTCCAGAATAGGAGTTATCGTACACCTTACTAAAAAAAATAACTTGGCCGTAATAACAAATTACTCAGATTTCCCAACCTGGGGGAAATTTCCCCCCTGGGGGGAAAATTTCAGGATTCTCAAGGGGGAAATTTATTTGAGGGACATTTGTTTGTTTTGTTTTTTTGTTTGAAGAATTTCCGTCCATTTTTATCGACGCAGCTGAGATGGATCTCCACTGTACCAGACAAGCTCTCTCGTCCTCCAAGGATGAGAAGTCAGAGCTGTCTGCTAAGTGGCTTATAGTGTTTTGGCCCGAAGCCAGCCCGCCCGGGAGGCGGGTCACAAAACCCCGGCTAAACACCCGTGTAATAAACCCAATTCACTGCTGGGTGGAAGGGGCTCGGGTTTTTTTAAGGAACACCAGCCCCAACTAGTCCCCCGTCATGTAATAGGGCTGTTCCGGTACCAAAAAAAGATGGCCAAAGGCTCATTGGTAACATTGGAAAAGGTATATTATTTCCCGGAACTCATTCTGCACCTGGTAAGCACAGTCTGGATTTGCAGCTTTTCCATATTTTTTATCGCCTATTTGAAACAGACCACCTATCACAAACAAATCGCGCAAATGCGGTAAAACCTGTAAGGGGTACATTTTTCGATTAGAACTGCATGTCTGAATTCTACATGGTATGGCCAAGTGCACTTTTTTCTTTTTTAGCTTTAATTATTTTCATATAATGCCATTGTAGCAACAAGTTTGGTCCAAATCAAAAGATTTTTTACTTTTTTGAGCCCAAATCCGGATGGCCACCAGATATTATATTGAAATCGACTGTATCCGTCATAATCTTAGCAACCATAATGTGATAAGACATAAATTAAAAATATTTGTTTGATACATTTTCAGATACAAGGATTCCGAATGCAGCCACTTTGATCCTTCCATAATATGTTTGAATTTTGAGCAATCAACGCAAGCATATAATATGTTTTTAGAAAAAATAATCCAGCTTAATTGCCAATATTGCAAGTGTTTCTTTAATTTTTATTTCTTATCTTTTGCAGGGTACACCTTGTGGACTGAGAGCTAATCACCCATGGATAGAACAATTCCTGTTTTGTATTATCCAACACAACTGATTGAAGATCCTCACGCTGTCCCTTACATCCACCTTAACGGGATCTCGACTCCTGGAACACCCTACTAATGGCAGATCTAGACCTTAGCCCGGTTCAGACTTCAACGTAGTTTTTGCTACGCCCCGTCAGTGTTTTATCGTGACCGTCACGGGTGGAACGTCATGATGGACGTTTAACCCCCTCGTCTCACTGGTTCGATCACTCCCCGCTTCGCTCCCATATCCAGAAAAATTCAACAGTATAAAAACCGCCTTGCTTTCCTTACTTCCTCCCTCTTGTAACCCCCATGACACACCCTATTTACTTCCTACTCCCCTTCACTAATATTCCCCCTTTCACTCCCTGGCCTATCTATATAGCGCTTTAATCTCCCTGACCAAACAAGTACTCTGGGCAAAGGTTATCAGTGGTAATCTGTTTTAGCGGGGGGTCCAAAAGTGGTTGCCCACATATCCCCGCGTCGTGGATGTATTTTTTTAAGTCACTAATAAGTACTTACTAAGACATATTACACTGCTTGTAGGGGTTATTGGTGACGTTAGCGTGATGCTGTATGAAGGTTGATATAGTACTACTAGAGGGGCAAAGTGAGAGGGATTTTAGAACTAGAGGACATGAGAAACATAACGCAATTAAAATATACAGAGGTAAGGTGTTGGTAGTCGAGCTTACAATCAAGCAGTCGGGCCGCTTTTTCGCCCTTCAAGCAGCGGAAACACAATATTTTTCACATCATGTAATATTTTCCCCATTTACTAATATTGTTCCCTGTCCCAGAAATTCATGATACAAATATCTTTTAAATCAGACCTGGAAACAGCATTATTTTGGGAATATTGCAAACTTAATACGTATAATGGTCTATGATTGGGTGGCACCACCCGCTCCGCAGGACCCGCCAAAAGAATTGGAGGCTCCGAACTCTTTGATGCCTCCCGACCGCAACGTCTTTCAAGGTCACACAAGGCGGAGTGCCGTCAACTGGTGACGTCACGTTGGCAATGGACGGGACCGTAAAGCAATACGGAAGTGGGGTGACCCCGCATCAGGCAAGCAATCAAGCTATCCTTTGACAGTTGCAGAAACCTGAGAGAGGGATAGCTGCCACAGATTGTCCGTATCCACATCTCAAGTGCCGTAAACTGTTCACGATTGAACGGGACTTGGATAAACTTGAAATGAACTTACTGCAGGTAAGTTGCTACTAAGCGAAGAACATTGAGAAGACTACCTTCAGCACTCAAGAGTAATGGAGAAAAACGTATATTCGTGCCCCACCTGGACGATCCCAGTATATTCAAAGGCACGAACAGAAGAAGAGGAAAGTTAACCAGTGTACTTGAGTTGAAGAGCAGATAATAACTTTTAACGAGATATAGCAACAAAGGAGACAAGATGATCACATTCCTCGCTGTCACATCAAGAAAACCTGGTGTTGCTGCTGAAGCATGTACATAGATCTTGTTTTACCCCGATCGTATACCAGTGTAAAGAGGCCATCATTGACCATAAACCAAAGATGATGCAAAGGATGACCCTGAATGCTAAATACAAGATTGCTGGAAACAGAAGCCTACTTGCACAAACTTTTCCAGTATATCAGGCAAGAGCATGTTTTTCAGTAATCCAAAGGTTTGTCACATTGACTATCTGCTCATCCTGCTTATCAAACGTACATGCATTCCTGAAGGACTAACTGCTGTGAGGGACTCGAACAAGGAAACCATGCGGAGGATGTGGTGGGAGCTGGAAGGCGGAGTTTCAAACGATACACTCCATATGTGTCCTGAGGATAAAAGGAAGATATTGGTCTTCCCATATACCTCTGACGAATTACGATCTAGCCCACAGAGAACCCCATCAACTAAGAAAGAACTTGAGTCAGCACAGATTCAGTCATCTGAAATTACATCTGTAAATAAACAAGACGCTTCACATGAGATCTGCTATCAAGTACCAAGAGCATATACTAAGCAATGGCCATTTCTACCATCAAGCAATTGAAATGAAACCTACCAGCACTGCACCAGAAGCTTTAAGGCAGTTCTTGTATGGACTACTTGTGGAGACTATGACACCCTAAGAACCCATCACAGCTAACCATGATGCTCGTGACTTCTTTCCCAGGACCTAGGCTACGCCCCGATGGAGTAGTGGGTCGCAAGTTCCACCAAAGAACATCTGTTACCCTCGTCGTTAAGGGCTTTGACTGGAACGTCGAAAATTATTCAGATGTGAATCGCTTAGGACTTGATTGGTGTGTCATACACCGTCATGAGGAGAATGAGACGGCCACTATGCCTTGGAAAAACTTGCTGCAACTGATTGAGGAGGTTGGTCCTGCCAGAAACTATCAAAGCCCATGTCAATACTACACTGGTCTGGGAGATAACATGATTAGGACTTGAAGAAACACCTGACTGGAGAGGGCACCTCACATATAGGAATGTATTGCAGCCAACAAGGGTATTTCGACACAGCCACTGAAGCCTCAACAAAAACCCAGGGATATTTTTTTGGGTGGCGAAAGTGCAAAGAATAGAAGCTTAACGATTCTGAGATGTTCATTACCAAATTACATTTCTGGTGGCGGGTTGGCCCCCAAAAAAACTTCAAGAACCATCGATATCGACAGCACAGTGTAATGGAAAACAGCCACTACAAAAATACCTTGTGTGGTTCCTGGCGTGAAGATTCGACCCCACAAACCAACACATCATGGGATGGAACATTGGACAGGGTTCAATATCGCACTAGGAATGACATACAGGTCCGTCGAGGACCGTTGTTGCTACTTACTACCATTAATGAGCCAGCAACCAAACATATCCACAGTGTACGAAGTGCTGAACCAGTCTGATAACATCAGAAAAAACCTCCAGCTTGAGAAGGTGGTAGTAGTGTTTTTAAAACAGGCCCTTGTCGCGAAGGCGACTGAGATCCAATGAAACATCATGAAACGTTTCAGAACGGGATTCTGAGGATGGGTACCTTCCACACAATCTGTAATCTTCATCAGTCATCGGTAAAGAGATTCCCAGGATGGTGGACTCAAGAACATTATAATAGAAGCGGAGTTGTAGCATGGAGGATCAGTCTCAGGTGTACTGGAAGGTGTCAGTTACAACAGAGAGTAAGGACGCCACAAGTAACATGTCCGAGGCTTTGAGCGTCTAGCAGGAGGGAGTTCCTTTTTGTGGATGCAGGAACATCATGTGGACAATGTCCATCTGTGGGTGCAGGATTAGAAGCAGTTAGAGATTTACATGAAGACTCACAGAAAGTTTTCGAAGGAGGCCGTGAGAATGAAGAACTCCAGGGTCTCATGCATATATCACAAAATACCTGGATGAGTTTGCGAAATAACGAATGGTCCGCTATCAGCCATACTGGATGAGCTACATTTGACATGTTCCAAAACCTGATAGGATTGATACGTGGTACAAGGGAGGGGAAACTGGCAGTTACATGGCATGCATTCGAGAGTACTCGCGTGGGGCCTTTGCTTATACAAAGTTAAACTATGCCCGGCTATCTCCGTGCATACTATGCCCATAATGTCACGGTTGTCAACAATCATCCAGAGATTTCGAACAATCATGCCCAAGGAAAATTTTCAGTACAAATTGGATCAACAACACAATTTGGACAAGGCATAACCTGTGACCAAACCATTGAGGAAACAGTTAACAAAGACACAAAAAAAACTCCAGGATGGGCACCTGCCGTTTTAGTCTGTGAACACGAGTGCTGTGACACGCTACTACCTGACAGCAGAGTACAGAAGTGGGTACGTCATACTTTACGAGAAATCCTCAAAGAATAGGAACCAGCATTCATGCCGAGCGCAAGTCACGAATCACTAAATATGAGCCGGCAGTATCTGCATAGTGGAGGTCATCGAAGACCTAGTCAATCCATTCAGTGATCCAAAAGACCTGCTCAATATTTCAAATGCCCACTGTAGTTTTCAACTGGAAATTGCACAGGATTTGGCATCAGCAAAGGCGCGTGGTGAATCAGCCTATGAAACATTCAGACAGATACGCCTTGAAAGCAGAATCCCCCCATCAGAATAATTCATGGACCGTTACCCAAGTGAAGTGAAGGACATTCAGCAGATGCAAACCAAGAAAAAGGCAGTAAAAGACTGGAACTGGCAAGGAACTCATTCTACGAACGGCACTACTGCCTTATTGGAATTATGCTGATGATGCCTCTCAGACACGACAGCTCGATATGCGTGAGGTTTGGAGCATCCACTTGGCCCTCTCCCTTGCTTTAGCCACTGCGGATGGTGTTAATAAGGAAAACCAGCAAGTCATCTTCTTGCAAAGAACTGAAGGAAGAATGTAGGACCTGCAGAAGACATTCAGCCCTCATTCTGCGTGTCTCATAGATGGATGCCTTGGTACACAAAGTGAAAGGTGAACACAAGACCTTGGTGATATCGCCTTTTTTCTCTGGTTCTCGCGAAAGCTCTCAATGAGGCATCACATGCATCCCGTTTGACATGTGTTCGAGTGTACAAGGAAGAATCGACTCAAGGATGTTGAGAGAGGAATCCGATGGATCCAATGTCGTGTGAGTTCAGCTGAAAAACTCACTGCCAAACAACGGTTGTACAATGGTAAAAATTATTTCTGCTTCACCAAACAAAACCAGTTTTCATTCACTTTTCATACAAGGAATGGAAAAAACGCAAAGTACACCGAACGGACTCGGAAACAAAAGTTTGTAACGTCACATGCGGGAAAACGCTACAAAAATCGGCATGATGAAGGCCTGTGTCCTTTTGTACCAGAACTATGTTCAACACAATAGGAGGCAGACACCCGCCTTATGTTGCACTCTGCACATGCAGCAGGTGGGTCAGGAATTTGATCAGTGTACTTGTAGTTGATGATACAGATGTGTTGTGTTGGACTTTGCATTCTGTGACGACATAGATACACACCTGTATCTCTAAGTGGGGAACTCTGGCCAGGGATCTTACATAGATGTACAGAAAGTGTCCACACACAGGACCATCGGTCTGCAAAAGCTTTACTTGGGGATGCATGCATACACTGGATGTGACAGCGTGAGCTCCCTTTGCAGGCCGATGGAAGATAGCTTCTCTCAAGATGCTAAAGCAGGACGCAGAGCTCAGTCCACATTCGCAGATCTTGGAGCTAGGTGGGATGTCGCAGAATCCACTTCTCAACAACTGGAGTCATTTACATGGTCAAATGTATGCAACACCAAAACAAGCGTTCGTAAAGTAAATGAACTGCGGTATCATCTTTTCAGCATTCAAGAAAGGTGTGTGAACCGCACCAGCTTCCACCATGTGTCTTTGCCATCTTGAGGGTTACCGGTTGCCTAAAAGGGGGGTTCACCTGACGGACAAACTGTTTCCGCTCCGCCCGGGGATCGAACCCGGAACTCTCGGTTGTGAACCGAGCGTGCTACCCATTACACTACGGAGTACCCACACCATCTAAAATTACTAGCATTCAAGTCGACAGAAAAAAAGGTTTTAGAATGCGGCTATTGACTTTTCTTCAAGTATATAGAGATATAGACTAGAGGATAGTGTCCATACAACTTGTGTTATTAAACAAGCAAAGGTTGTCTGTATTGGCTACTTTTCCTTGAAGGGGGAATCCGGAGGTTGCAAGGGGAAAACAGGAAAAAAAGGTGGGAAACCACTGGATATAACATCATGAATCAGCATTCCTCACAAAATATTTCTCTTTTCACCCAAAAATATATAATATATCCAATATGAAAAAATTCATATTATTTATTTTTTTCCTAAATAAATTAAATAAAATAAAAAAACTATATATTGTAACACATATTAAGAGATCGAAAGAAGGTGAAACTCGAGAACTTACGTAGCAGATTCATCCTCAAAAGGAAAAGAGGATTGCCTGTTCCCCTCTATTTTTTCTATACCCTGTGTCAGCTTGCGCTTATAGTGATAGTTGTCAGTTTGTTATCGACATATCCATTATCCCCCAATTTGTGTAGGAGAAAGTAAACACAATCTCCCTTTTTCGCTTACATACTGCGCTGCTGGAAGAGAACAGTATGGTTCCCGTTAGAAGTCCCCTCCCCCCCCCCCCCGTTTCAAACCTTCCTTTGTTTGGTAAGGTTAATTCTTGCTAAATACCTCCACAATCTGCGTTCTAATGGCGCGGAAGCAAAGTTCCAAATCCATGCAAAGGACAAAAGAACTCAAAACTCTCTAGCCTCTCGCGGAAGTGACAGCGACAGAATTTTTTTTTTTTTTTGGCGATGACCATTTTATATGACTTTATAATGTAATTATAGTGGAGTCAAAGTTCGGTATTTCGGTGTACGATCTCCAAACCATGCATCCTACATCGTGACAGGATAGTCAAATATCGTACAAATACGAGAATTATCGTACAGTTCACAACCTTGATACCCCCCTATGCCGATTCTAGTGGTAAAAACTCTCTGTGGTCACTACCTCCTCACCAGCTCAGAGACGATGCCACGTGCCTGTTATTATACAGCCATGCGTCGCCTGCTACTGCTTATCTGGTAAATAACAAGTCCATTAATACCAATTGTGTTGGTAAAAGCTAAAATTATGTTCTTTTCAAGTAAAAATTATGATTAAATAATTCAAAATTTCACCGAGTTGGCAACCGCGAATGCACCTCCATACGTTGCATCCCTGTGACAATAGGGCCGCCCGTGTGATTTGATTTTACAATTAATCTCACGTATAAAGGAAAGCTTCAAAAAGCATAGTGTATAGAGCAGTTTCTACTTAGAAATTAGACGATATATAATCTGTCTCATATATGCAGAAACTCGTGTTTACACCCGGATAACTTTTGTAAGAGATCAATGTAATGACGCGTGTTTGGTAAAAAGAGGCAACCAAAGGTAAATCTGGAATCAGTATTTCATGGTGAATATGTATAGCTCTCCTGTGAGATTGATTAATATAGCTTCAGATTTTGTCAGGGGAAGTGGTATCTTCATCTCTCTCTCTCTCTCTCTCTCCGCTCTCATCATAGCATCTCTCTCGTATATCGCTCTCTCTCCTCTCGCTCCTATATCTCCGTCTCTACTTATCTCCTCGCCTCAGCTCATATATACTCTCTCTCGACTCTCTCTCTCTCTCGCTTCTCTCTCTCTCTTCTCTATCTCTCCTGCCCCTATTGGTATTCCCAACCTTATAAATCCAAGATAAGTAATCGATCTAAGCTATATCCGGTCCACAATCCCTATTCACTGACTGTTCAAGTAGCAGTGATTATACATCCCAAGTCTGCAACGTGAGGCGACATTGAAGTCATTTCCTAAAGGTCACTTTTTAGATGTTAATGGGGAAAGTGGATGGAGCCTTTGGAAGAGCCCTGAGCCACAGAAATAATAAAAATAAGAAGGGTCGGATATTATAGGAGCTACCCGTGGTAGGTCTCAGGGCCTCCTGTAGTTTCCTTATTTTCTTATGTTATTCTTATTACATACAACTCAGCGTATTCGCACAAAAAAGTGGTGATTTTTGTGAAGTTACTTGCCTGTATTACTTGTACGTATACACCATCTGCCTTGGTTTTCGATGACGCAACTGTAGAAAAAAATGACAGGAATGCTTCGTTCCATCCAGGTCTCTCCATCTTTCATCATTGACTCTTTTTTGAATCCAAATATCGCACTGCACTATAATTTAGGCGTCCATCCGATAGTATCTTTATAACATCGAGTACTTATGTATCGATGACTCATGAAATTACCGTACCAAAAACCTTTATTATCATGACGTCCTTCCACTAGTATGTACGGAAGAGGAAACCAAAAAAAACAAAAAAAACAAAAAAAATCGGAAATTCAGATGATGCAACAACCTAAACTTGTAATCAACTTCGTTAACTTTTTGTTACTCGATGTTTTGTTTTCAAATGATCTTTCCACTCACCTTCACCAAGGCTAATTATGGGAATGTGGCACGCTACCCTGAAAACACGATCCTTCCCATAGGGTTGTATCTGTAAGAGGGGACAATCCGGCGTGGAGGAGGCCAAGGGGGCGCCTAAACGGTGGGGCACTTGCTGGGGCAAGTTGATGCTTTTGTCGAGAGTTGGCTTGGTATGGAAAAAGGAGACTGCCGGGGACTCGCGCCTGGTGACCCCCAGGAGTGGTGCGTAGGGTGGGCGAGGCGACGCACCCCCCGGTGTGATGACCCCAATGATTGATTTAATGCAACGTCACAGCGACCAGCATGCTATTCTCTTGCGGAGCCTCGTTCACAAAACAAATCTGAAAGTCTGACTGGTGTAGTGCGCACTGCGCCATGCCTCTCGCTCCCTTGCCTCGACTCACTGCTTGCTCCTTGGCGCTATATAGTACATAGACAAGAGATTTTTACAATGGAAAATGTAAAAAAAAATTATTCCAACTAGGACAGGCAAATGAAACACGAAAAAAAGCGTGAGGATGTTTAAGCAAGTGAAGAAAAGGAGGAAAATGGGAGAAATATACAGAACAGCTAAAAGGAGCGACAGAGGGAGAGAGATAGAATGAAGGAAGATATCAAAGTTACGAAGGAAGTGAAGTAGAGGAGAGAAACGAAGAGAACAAGTCAAAAGTAGACACCACACCCTAATGAAAGAGTTATTAACGAAGAAATCCCACCGGATTCAAATCATCACATCCCAACTTCCCCGTCGAGACAGAGGAAGAAAAACAGACCAACAGCGAAACAGAGACAAAGAAACACACGAGAAAGCCCACGACGGAAGAAAAGTAAGAGAAGAGAACAAAGAAGACAAAGAAGTAAAGAGAACCGAGAAGACGACAAGGAGAGGAAATCAAAACGCTCTTACAAAACGAGATAGACGGAACGAAACGCAAGTCAAGAGAAACAAAAAAAAACACCAAGACAATAACACAGAACACATTATAAGAAACAGAGACAACCAAAAATTTACCCCAAGGATGAAGAGGAAGTAAAAACTGACCACGGAAAACAATATGAAGGATACAGAACTTAGAGAAGGAAAGAAGACAAAAAATACACACGAAAACATCATAAAAAACAGAGGACCAAAATTTACAGAGAGCAAAGAG
>JACEEZ010004500.1:0-17500 GCA_016584305.1 Chionoecetes opilio | reverse complement strand
GTGCCATGCGGAATTTTGGAGGCAGTAAACTTAACTTTGCTACACAAACATTACGATAAGAACCTCTCTCCTTCTTTCTTCTCTTCCTTCCTTTTTTCCTTTCTTCTTTCCTTCATTCCTTCTCTCTCCCTTCCTTCTTTCTTCCTTTTTCTCTTTCTTCATTATTTATATTCTTTCCCTTCCTTCTTTCCCTTTTTCCTTGTCATTCTTCCTCCCCTCTTTCCTTCATTCTTCCTTCCTTCTCCCTTCCTTCTTTCTTCCTTCTTTTCTTTCTTCCTTTTATATTCTTTCCTTCCTTCCTTCCTTCCCATTTTCCTTCCTTCTTGCCATTCTTCTTCCCCTCCTTCCTTTCTTCTTTCCTTCTCTTCTTCTCTTCCTTCCTTCTTTCCATTCTTCCACCCTCTTTCCTTCCTTCTTCCTTCATTATTCCTCCCTTTCTTTCTTTAATTCCTTCTTTCCTTCATTTCTTATATTCTTCTTTCCTTTCCTTTCCTTTTTCCTTCCTTCTTGCAATTCTTCCTTCCTTCATTCCTTCTCTCTCCCTTCCTTCTTTCTTCCTTCTTTTCTTTCTTCCTTATTTATATTCTGTCTTTTCCTTCCTTCCTTCCTTCCCTTTTTTTTGCCATTCTTCCTCCCCTCTTTCCTTCATTCTTCCTTCCTTCTTCCTTCCTTTCTTTCTTTAATTCCTTCTTTCCTTCCTTCCTTATTTTCTTCCTTTCTTTCTTTCCTTCCCTTTTTCCTTCCTTCATGCCATTCTTCCTCCCCTATTTCCTTTCTTCTTCCTTACTTCTTCCTTCCTTCTTCCTTCCTTCCTTCCTTCCTTCCAAACTATTTTTCCCCTTTTGACCTGATTTTATTCTTTCGTATTTTCCTTCTTTCCTCATTTTTTTCTTTTTTCCTCACTGCATTGATCTTTTCTTTAATTCCTTCCTGTTTTACTTTTTTCAATTTCCTCTTTCATTAACTCTTCTGACTTCTCTCTTTTTCAGGTTGAGATTTTTCTTTACTTTTAATTTATTTTTCTTTCATTGACTTAATTATTTTCTGGACTTCTTTCCTTGTTTATATATTTTTGTGTTCCATAGGCCATTCTCTCTCTCTCTCTCTCTCTCTCTCACTCTCTCTCTCTCTTCTCTCCTCCTCTCTCTCTCTCTCTCCCTCTCTCTCCTCTCTCTCTCTCTCTCTCTCCACTCTCTCTCTCTCTTCTCTCTCTCTCTCTCTCTCTCTCTCTCTCTCTCTCTCTCTCTCTCTCTAATTCTAATAATTTTCTTTCTTTATTTTCAGGTGAGTCCGTTAAAGCGAGAGAGAAGATTCATTTGCAAAGAAAGGTAAGGGAAAATTAAGGAAGAAAAGGAAGAAAAGGAAGATTGTGAAGCCAAGAAGGAGTGAGAAGGAAAGGCATGATTGTGAAGGAAATGAAGGAAGGGAGGAATGAGAAGGATGTGAACGAAAAATGGCATGATTGTGAAGGATATGAAAGAAGGACGAAGGGGGGAATGAGAAGAATGTGAAGGAAGGAAGTGAAGGAGGTGAGGCAGAATTAAATTTAGTGAAGGAAGGCGGTAAGGTAAAGATGGGGCCATACGTTGTGCTGCGCGTGGCCTCGGGGCTCATCTCCGTCGCATTAGCCTTTGAGCCTGTGGTGGGTGACAACGCGTTACCCCGGGACACAGGGCAAGTGTGACATTCGGATTATCAGAGTTCTTTTCCGCAAAAAGTCCTTTTCTGCAAAAAGATATTTGTGAAAAAATCGTGAATAACCCATAAAATATAGCTATATTTTTGTTTTGTTTACGGTGGAGCCTATATAGCACCTGTAGGCTATTATTATTATTTTTTCGTTTGAGGGCTGAGGTGGTGGGCCCTGCAGATTCCGGAGGGTCGTGATGGTTGGTCTTGGCCCGTGGTGGCGTAGGCTGGATTTTTATAGTGACATCTGTGATCTATAGGTGAAGGTCCTGTTCTCTGTGATGGTCAACCCTCAGTTTAGGCTCATGCTGCCACCTGGTGTTCCTCCGCTGCATTTGTAGTCGCAGTCGAAAGAACAGGTATGCAGCACGGGGGTTTCTTCAGCCACTCGACGATGGATTTTACAGTTGCTCCTTGGTGGGACTTGAACTCGGGACCTTGTCCTCACCTACCAGGCTCTTGTTGACCGCGTTAATTAAAGATGGTCAAAAGAGTTGCCCCCGGCAGGATTCGAACTCGAGACATCGAGCTCACCACTCCAAGACGCTAACAACTCGGCCACCGCCTCCCCATACTGTGACCCGACCTTTCAGTCGATGACCTAGGCTATCTGACCTTGATCTGACCTTTACTGTGATGACCTTTGACCTCGGCTGACCTATTCTGGGAGGTCGGCAGGAGTGTTTACCTGAGTTATGGGGACAAATTAATCGTTTACCTGCCGCACACCTTTCCTCTTCTCCTTCCTCCTGCTCCTTTTTTCCTCTTTCCTTCCTCTCCCTGTCCCTCTTTTTCCTCTCCATTTCCCTCTTTTTCCTCCCTTTTCCTCTTTTATTTTTATTTGTTCTTCTCTCTTTTCCTTTTATTCCTCTCCCTTTTCCTCTTCCCCTTCCTCCTGCTTTCCTCCTTTTTCCTCTTTCTTTCCTCTCCCTTTTCCTCTTTCCTTCCTCTCCCTTTTCCTCTTTTTCCTCTCCCTTTTCCTTTTATTCCTCTCCCCTTTCCTCTTTTTCCTCTCCCTTTTCCTCTTTCCTTCCCATTCTTTTTTTCCTACTTTGCCTTTTTTTCCTTTCTTTGCCTTCGCTATCTCATTTCCTTTTTATCTTCCATTTATATTTGCATGGCTTTTTCCCCTTTACCCCTTTACGAATATAGCTTTTCTCCCTTTTCCTCTCTTCCTCTCTTTTCTCTTCTACTTCCTATCTTCCTATATTTTTCTCCTTTCTCCCTTTCCTCTTTTTCTCCACTTTCTCCACAATTTTTTCCTCCTGCAGTATTTTTTTTCTATCTGTATTTCTCTCATTATTCGTTCTTTCTGTCTCTCCTTTCCTCTTTCTTCCTTTCTTTCTTCCTTCTTTCCTTTCTTTCTTCCTTCTTTCCTTTCTTTCTTCCTTCTCTTTACTTCTTGTTTTCTTAGCTATTTTTCCACATTTTAATTTGTATCTTAATTTTTTCTATCTCTTTCCCTCCCTCCCTCCCTCCCTCCTTCCCTCCCTCCTTCCCTCCCTCCTCCTTTTTCTTCTCTCTCTCTTTCTCTCCCCTCTCTTCCATCTCTCTCTTCTAATCTCTTCCTCTCTCTCTCCTCCTCTCTCTCTCTCTCCTCTCGTCTCTCATCTTCTCTCCTCATCTCTCTCTCTCTCTCTCCTCTCTCTCTCCTCATCCTCCTCTTCTCCTCTCGTCTCTCTCTCTCTCTCTCCTCTCTCTCTCTCTCTCTCATCTTCTCTCTCATCTCCTCTCTCTCTCTCTCTCTCTCTCTCTTCTCTCTCTCTCTCTCTCTCTCTTATTTACCCCTCCATCATCATTCCTTGCATTCCTCCTCTCCTCCTCCTCCTCCTCCTCCTCCTGTTCTTCTCCTCTCCTCCTCCTCCTCCTCCTCCTCCTCCTCCTCCTCCTCCTCCTCCTCCTCCTCCTCCTCCTCCTCCTCCTCTCTCCTCTCTCCTCCTCCTCCTCCTCTCTTCCTCCTCCTCCTCCTCCTCCTCTTCTTCTTCTTCTTTCCCTCCAATTTCTTTCCTCCACTCTGCACAATCTCCTCCATAATTTCCTCCTCCTTTCCTCCCTTCTTTTAACACCCCCCCTTCTTCCTCTATTCCATCTTTACCATCTTTCCTCTTCCTCCTCCTTCTCCTCTTCCTCCTCCTCCATCATCATGTTATGCCTCCCCCCTTTTATCCCTTCTTATCCTTCTATTCTTCATTAAATCCTCCTCCTCCTCCTCTCCTCCTCCTCCTCCTCCTCCTCCTCCTCCTCCTCCTCCTCCTCCCTCCTCCTCCTCCTCATTTCCCTTTTAATCATATCACTCTTACCTCCTTTACTATGTCTATTTTTCATCCCCCTTCCTCTTTCTTCCCTTCTTCCTCTTCCTCTTCCTCTCTTCTTCCTTCCCTTCCTCTTCCCTTCATTAACCACTGTTCTCTGTCCTCCCTTTCACCTTTCTCTTTCCTCCTTTCATTCCTACTATCTCCTTCGTTTCTCTTGTTTAGCTGAAATTAACCATTCGCATGCATATCTCCCCATTCGCTCTCTCTCTCCTCTCCCCTCTCTCTCCATCCTCCCCCCCTCTCCCTCTCTCTCTCTCTCGCTCTCCTCCCTCTCTCTTCTCCTCTCTCTCCCTTCTCTCTCTCCCTCTCTCCTATCTCTCCCTTCCTCTTCTCTCTCTCTCGTCTCTCTCTCTCTCTCTCTCTTTCTCTCTCTCTCTCCTCTCTCTCCTCTCTCTCCCCTCTCTCTCTCCCTTCTCTCTCTCGTCTTCTCTTCCTTCTCCCTCTCTCTCTCCCCCTCTCTCTCTCTCTCCTCTCTTCTCTCTCTCTCTCTCCTCTCGACTCAGCAATTCTTCCTCCCTTTTCTCTCTCTTTTCTTTTCCTTCCTTTCTTCCCCTTCCGTTGCAGCTTTACTTTGATCTTTCTTCTTCTCCTTCTCCTCTTCTTCTCCATCTCCTCTTCTTTTTTTCCTTCTTCTTTTTCTTCTTCTTAGATTTTATATTATTTTCTTCAATATATTTTGGCTTACCTCATTTTTTTTCTAGCTAATTATAGTTTTTTTTTTTAGTATTTTGCCTATCTTTTATCCTTCTATTTTGCCTATCTTTTTTTTTCTTCTTTATTTTGCCTATCTTTTTTTTCTTCTATTTTGCCTATCTTTTATCCTTCTATTTTGCCTATCTTTTTTCCTTCTATTTTGCCTATCTTTTTTTCTTCTTCTATTTTGTCTATCTTTTTTTCTTCTTCTATTTTGCCTATCTTTTTTTCTTCTATTATGCCTATCTTTTTTCTTTTATTTTGCCTATCTTTTATCCTTCTAAATTTTGCCTATCTTTTTTTTTTTAGTATTTTGGGCCCATCTTTTATCCTTCTATTTTGCCTATCTTTTATCCTTCTATTTTTGCCTATCTTTTATCCTTCTATTTTGCCTATCTTTTTTTCTTCTATTATGCCTATCTTTTATCCTTCTATTTTGCCTATCTTTTTTTTTTTTATATTTTTGCCTATCTTTTATCCTTCTTTTTTTTGCCTATCCTTTTTTCTTCTTTCTATTTTGCCTATCTTTTTCCTTCTATTTTGCCTCTTTTTTTTTCTTTCTATTTGTATATCTTTTATTTTTTTCTATTTTGCCTATCTTTTTTTTTTTCTTTTTTGCTTTTTTTCCTTCTAATTTTTTCCTATTCTTTTTTTATTTTTTTTTTACTTTTTTTTTCATTTTGCATCTTTTATTTTTTTCTTTATTCTTGCCTATCTTTTTTTTTTTCTTCATTTTCCTTTTTTTTTTTTTTATTTTTCCCATCTTTTTTTCCCTTTTCCCATCTTTTTTTCCGCCTTTTTCTTTTTTCTTTTCCTTTTTTTTCTTTTCTTTTCTCTTTTTTTTTTTTTTTCCTCTTTTTTTAAANCTGTGGGCGCCCCCTTGGCCTCCTCCACGCCGGATTGCTCTTACAGATACAACCCGATGGAAGGATCGGTTTCAGGGTAGCGTGCCACATGCCCATATAGCCGAAGTTGGCGCTGACGGACTATGCAGGTAATAGGCCTCGATTCAGTCTCACGGTGCAATCGCTGATTTGACACGTAATCATCCCAGCGATACCCCATGATTCTGCGAAGACACTTATTACCAAAGGCATTGATTCGTCTCTTCAAGTCACTATTTAGTGTCCATGTCTCACAACCATAGAGTAAGACAGGGATCACAAGCGACTTGAAGATCCGGATCTTTGTCCTCCTGCACAGGTACCGACAACGCCAAATACTCCGCTGAGCGAGTCCATAACACCGTGGCTATGCCAATCCGTCGTAAGACTTCTTGACGTGACCCGCCGTCATTATGGACTGCGCTACCAAGGTATGTAAAACTTTCCAAGATTCAATGTCCTCGCCACACGCATGAACAGACGTACTGCTTCATCTAGTAAGTCTCCAAATACCTGGACCTTGGTCTTGAGCCAGGAGACCTCAAGTCCCAAAGGCTTTGCCTCCTCGTGCAGCGCCTCGAGAGCCATCACCAGGACCTCCAGCGACTCAGCAAAGATTACTGCATCATCGGCAAAAACAAGATCAGTGATCTTGGTGTTGCCGACGAATGCTCCACAATCACTTTGATCTACAACCTTGTCCAATACCCAGTCCATACAAGCGTTGAAAAGTGATGGGGCAAGGACGCACCCCTGCCTCACTCCTGTATTCACAGGAAAGAAGCTGGATACACCTGCCCCACACTTCACAGCACTCTCAGTCTCAGAATACAGACCAGTTATCAAACCAATAGTCCTTGCAGGAATCCCTCGAAGTCGCAGAAGATCCCAGAGTGACTCACGATGCACTGAGTCAAACGCCTTCTTGAGATCAACATAGACTGCAAGCATCCCCTGTCGAAACTCACGTCGGCGTTCCAACAGGACACGAAGCGCTAGGATACGGTCCGTTGTTGACTTACCAGGCGTGAACCCAGACTGCTGAGGTCTACTAATACTAATATAGAGCCGCAATATAGAGACGCATAGTAAGGGGCGATCTGATAGAAGTTGTTAAGTGGATAAAGGGATATAATAAAGGCGATGTAGGAAATGTTCTCACGACTTTTAACCAGGGTAGAACAAGAAGTAACGGATTCAAGCTGGAAAAGCGTAAATTAAAAAAAGAAAAAGGGAAAAACTGGTTCACAAATAGGGTGGTAAATGATTGGAATGGACTCAGTAGACAGGTAGTTAGTGCGGAGTCATTAGAGAGCTTTAAAGGGAGGCTGGACAGTGTTATGGATGGGGATGAAAGGTGGATGTAGGTAGTGTTAAGTAATAGGAACTACCACGTGTAGGTCTCGCGGCCTCTTGTAGCTTCTTTATGTTCTTACTAGCCGCAAAGCCGCCCTCCGGGCGAACTTTTTGGCTAGCTCCTGCGGAGGGCTATTGGTGGGCCTTCGGCCCACCACCTGTGTTTGGTGGGCCTTCGGCCCACCAAACATGAACTCTCCAGATAGCCCCTTCTAACTTTCCTGAAATCATGGATGTAGAAATGTATGTATTCCCCCCATCCATTCACTCACCCATTACCCATCACCCCCCACCCATTCACTCACCCATTACCCATCACCCCCCACCCATTCACTCACCCATTACCCCCCACCCCCCACCCATTCACTCACCCATTACCCATCACCCCCACCCATTCACTCACCCATTACCCATCACCCCCCACCCATTCACTCACCCATTACCCATCACCACACACCCATTCACTCACCCATTACCCATCACCCCCCACCCATTACCCATCACCCCCCACCCATTCACTCACCCATTACCCATCGCCCTCCACCCATTCACATCACCCATTACCCATCACCCCCCACCCATTCACTCACCCATTACCCATCACCACACACCCATTCACCAACCCATTACCCATCACCCCACCCATTCACTCACCATTACCATCACCCCCCACCCATTCACTCACCCATTACCCATCACCACACACCCAATCACTCACCCATTACCCATCACCCCCCACCCATTCACTCACCCATTACCCATCACCACACACCATTCACTCACCCATTACCCATCACCCCCCACCCATTCACTCATCCCCACCCATTCACTCACCCATTACCCATCACCACACACCCATTCACTCACCCATTACCCATCACCCCCCACCCATTCACTCACCCCCCACCCATTCACTCACCCATACCCATCACCACACACCCATTCACTCACCCATTACCCATCACCCCCCACCCATTCACTCACCCATTACCCATCACCACACACCCATTCACTCACCCATTACCCATCACCCCCACCCATTCACTCACCCATTACCCATCACCACACACCCATTCACTCACCCATTACCCATCACCCCCCCCTATTCCTCACCCATCACCCCCAACCCATCACCCCTCACCCATTCACTCACCCCATCACCCACACCCATTACCCATCACCCCACCCATTCACTCACCCATTACCCATCACCCTACATCAAGGCTTCCTCAATTAGAGAGAACTGCAACTCCGAAATGCCAGTGGTCGCTGGCAGTTTTAACTCACAATTTGTTGAAAAGTTGGTCAACTTGAAAGAAAAATATGGGCTTATTCCACTGCACTTAAAACACAAAAGTATAATTTTAAGAACGATTTTCTTCTATATGTATATTGTATAGAAGCCTGAGTCTGTAAAACATGCATTTAACCAAATAACCAAGTAGGTTATAGTTGAGGAGGCGAGGTAAATGTTACTCTATGATATTATATAGTCAATAACGTATGTTTAGAAGCTATCTATACCTAGGCAGTCATATTATCCTGTTATTATTGTGTATCAATCAGATAGAAAGCCTGGAAGTGCAATGAGTCGACGCGTGAAGTGGCAATGTTTTGATTCAATCTCCCCGCCACAATCTCCCCGCCCACCACTCCCCGCCGCGGCGTGTCGCCTCCACAATTATAACCTACATTGTCGCAGCAACAAGCCGATTTCGGCATTCTTTATTCTTAGTTTTTCCAAGGCATTGCTTATTGTATTTTGACAAGCGTTTGCCAGACGCAGCAGTACTGTCTTAGAAAACAGTGTGAACATCACCCAAATTTTACATGCCACAATATACATGTAAAAAATATATTAAGCTTTGCTACTCGAGGCGAGTAATTTGCATTAAATTGCTATTATAGAACGTTCCATCGTAATGAATGTCATCCATATAATTAGTAGAACAACAGAAGAACTATATTTTTTGGTATTCAGATGCGGTGCATCAATGTTTATCGCGAAATTAATTTATGAAAAATATTAGTCGCGGAGCCAAAACACAGTAGACCAACCTTTGAGTTAAAACTGCCAGCGACCACTGGCATTTCTCGAGTTTCAGTTCTCTCTAATTCTCGCAACCCACTTTTGTTTTCACAATTCTCGCTAATAAGCTGCTATAAAAAAAAAAAAAAAAAAAAGTGATCGGATCATCTCATAAGTGGGCTTATGACCTTCCCCTGGTCAACCTGATTCCAAAAATGTGCCATATGAGGTGTTTGCGCCACGGGGGGCGGAACCTATACCACACACACACACACACACACACACACACACACACACACACACAGACAGACAGACAGACACACTTTCGCTTATATTATTATAGATGTTTCTAATAGGGTCTTTATAGGATTCATTACCAGGAGTGTTAAAGTAGAAGTGCTGAGGTTATTCTTAAGCTTTATTTGCCTCTAGTCAGACCTCACCTAGACTATGTTATATTATTACCTCCGCCAACGAAGTTGGAGGGGTTATGTTTTCACCCTGATCTGTCTGTCTGTCTGTATTTCTGTTAGTGTACAGGATTTCTCAAAAAGTTACAAATAGATTTGGACCAAACTCAGTATACCAAGTCTATTTGGTATAAGGAAGAACTGATTAAATTTTGGATGAAATCTATTGACAACTGTTGCCATGGCAACCAATTGATGAAATATTCGGCCGGAGGTATGCGCTCATACTGAGTGCATATATATATATATATATATATATATATATATATATATATATATCAACAACTGTTGCCATAGCAACCAATTGATGAAATATTCGGGCGGAGGTATGCGCTCTACTGAGTGCCCCCCCCCCCCCTAGTTCCTTATGTTCTTATGTTCTTCTTATGTTCTTATATAGCCTCATCCCCTCCATACCTTCCTATAGCTAACACAACCTCCGTCTTTCCCCAGCCAGCAAGGAGACCCACCTACCCAGAAAAGACCTGAAAATAGGGAGAAAATTTAAAGAAAGTTAGAGAAAGTGAGAAACTTAGATAAATTTAAATATTGATCCATAGTACCTTACCCAGAGAAGACCTTGAAATAGGGAGAAAGTTTAACCCCTTCACGCCCAGATCTTTCCTTGGCTAAAAAAAATTGTACGTTGTCAAGCCATAGAATTACGAAAATAACTTAATATACCTAATCAGTTTTTTTTTTTTTTTTTTTTTTTTTACATCTGTGCCTATAGCGCCTGTAGGCAGTGGTGACCCAGTGGTGCTCGGATGGTAGGCTCTGGAGGTTCAATTGAGGGCTGTGATGGTTGGCCCTCGCCAGTGGTGGCGCAGGCAGGATTGTTATAGTGACGCCTGTGATTAGAGGCTCATGCCGCCCCCTGTGTCCTTCTATGCACTCGCAATCGAAGGTAGAGTTTATGGGCAGGGCATGTGGGTGTTTTTAGGCCACTCGACGGTACAGAAAGGTTTTGGGTTTCGTAGGGGATCGAACTCGGGTCACCGAGAACGCCAGTCGGAGACGCTAACCACTCCGCTACCGCCTAGTTAGTGGCCAAGTATACTAAACAGGTCATAGCTATAAAATATTGCTTATAGTCACTAAAAACTCGTCTAATGGTACCCAAATTACAATGGAAATTACGTTCTGGGCTTCAAGGGGTTAATACAAGTTAGAGAAAGTGAAATAGAAAATAAGTGAACTTAAACTTAGTGAAAAAACTTGAAATTAGTGAATAAAAACTTAAACTTAGTGAAAAAAAACTTAAAATTAGTGAGAAAAAAACTTAAACTAAGTGAAAATATCTTAAACTTAGTTGATCAAGGGGTGTCTAGATGAGAGACACACACAGGAAGCCGTAGTCTATCTTTATTGGAGCGTACAGAGCAGCACGTCTACGTGCTTAGCGATCCCCAGTCTAACTCCCGCTGCTCCCCTATGCAGGGATGCCAGCGCTCACCATACAGTATATCCTACAACTTCCCCTCCCCGGAGATTATACAGGGGCATGACAATGGCAATGAATAATCAGTGTAACAAAACCACAAAGAAAACATGATGGCCCGTTGCAAAAGTAAAATATAACGCAGGTGCCTATGCTAGATAGGTACTGACGGGCTAGTACACGTCCTCTCATTCTTGTACATCAACATAGTAAAACACAGCTTTGCCCGCAGTGCTAGTAACTTAACATAACACACAACATGTCCTCATACTTAACACTAAACCACCTTTACTCAACATAGTCATTTAACCATCCAGGCCTAGCCACACAGCGGCGAGGGCGGCTGGGCGCGGGAGTGTGTATCAGCGAGATGCCGGATGGAGTTTGCAGCGGCATGTGATCCTGCGGTGATAGTGGCAGCACCCGCGACCTTGGAGGTACTGTTGGGCTGGAATGTGGGCGTAGCAGCGGCTTGAGGTGCTTGCGCGTACGTAGCGACAGCCTGCCACTTCCATCAAGCTTATTAGCATTGCCTGTTGTCTCTCGCCTCTACAACAATACCTGACCTGTCCCAGGTCTTATTAGCTTGATTCTGCACCAGCACACCGCTACCAGGGGTGATGGTGGAGCGAAAATGCCCACTTGCGTGATCCTTCACCACACTGTTTGTGTCTGGCTACCTGCCGCTCTCGTTCACGCAGTGTGCCCCCAATGTTCGTCACCCTGATGTTTTGCGAGATGGCAGGAAACACCATCACGTAGCTGACGGCCCGTTGCCAGCTGCGCCGGGGACTTATCAATGTCACGGAGGGGAGTATTTAGGTACTGCAGCAGAGCGAGAGATACTTTGTCACTGTAGAGGCTTCCGCTCGCTCCTATGTTACCCCGCAGCACTCTCTTCGCAGATTTCACTGCAGCTTCTGCCCGCCCGCTACTCTGCGGGTAGTGAGCAGAGGAGAGGCGCACAGTTACACCCCATCTCTCGAAGAAGGCAGTCATTTCTTCACTCACTAGATTAGTCCCGCCATCCGTCGATATTTGCTCAGGCGCGCCCCCATCTCGCAAAGTTAGAGCCTCGCTGCCTCACAATCTTGTTCGAGGTTGCACCACTGGGCACTGCGCTAACCTCAAGCCAGCCAGTTAGCCTGTCAGCATACGCCAAGTATGAGCACCCGTCCAGCTGGAAGACGTCCACCACCTGTCTGCTGGAAGGGATACTCAGGGGCTGGCGTGAGGATCAACGGCTCAGGTGGCTGTGATGGTGCGTAGGCGTTACAGGTGTCGCAGGAGGACCGGTGGTGCTGCAAATCCCCTTCCAGGCCTGGCCAGTACACCGTCTGCCTGGCCCTTCTGAGCATGGAATCCAGGCCCTGGTGGCTAGCATGCAGGTTTGCTGCCACTTGATGGCGCAGCTCCTCAGGGATAACCAAACGCACGTGCCCTTGGTCATATACGTAGGTGACCAAGCCACGTGACACCGACAATCTATCCCTGACACCGTAGAATGGCCGCAGGCATTCAATCTCCTGCGCTCTGTGGGGGATGCCAGTCGCTTGCCAGCACTTTAGCCACCAACAACTGGTATGCCGGGTCCTGCTGTGATGCCTGAAGGACCACTCTCTCATCCAGGGTGAGACACTCGTTAAAGTTCAGGGCTGCCACGGTGGCTGCAGCCATTGCCCCTGCCAGTTCCTCCCCCTGCTCTTCATCCTGTCCATCGGGTGGCGCTTTGAGTGCAGGGTATCTCGAGAGGAAGTCGGCTGCACAATTCTTTCTACCGGGCAGGTAGCGGATAGTGAAGCGGTACTGCAGCGTCTTCTCCTTCAGGCGGAAGAGCCGCGGGCTCACTATATCCATGAGTGCTCGATCACCCAGAAGCTTAAAGTAATCGTCCAGACCATTTCATCATTCCTGATTTAATGCAATCAAAGCATAGCCATTAACGAGTATATCAACAATACGTCGTCACTTTTTGTATCCAGTCAGCCGTTTTTAAATAATCCGCAATCAAAATCTGCAAATTCCACGAGTTTTCAAAACGCTCTCAAGGTTTGCAGACGCTCAGGCTCAGGCTCGGTGACGTAGCATCAGGGAGGCTCATCTTCCCGCGCTGATCAGAGAGAGACGTAAACACAGAGATAAATACAGGGTGTAACACGAGTTTATGCAAATGTTGATACAGGAGATAGACCGAATTATTCTAAGAACAAAATGCTCTATACCCATATGCTTTCTGAAGCTTCCTTTACGTGACATGGAGTGAGAAGAATTACCCGCGGCCGTCATGTAACTCACGGCTAGCGGGAGGCAGGAGGTATGAGATGTGCACTCGCGCGTATGCCCCCCGGTGAAATTATGAATTATCTAATCATAATTTCTACTAGTTATGGACAATTACAGTATCCTATAAGTTTTAACTACACAATCGATATTAATAAGCGGCTGTTATTTACCAAATAAGCAGTACATGAGAACAGCAGGGCTGTCATAAGCAATAATGTAAAGGGCTACTTGACATTATGTCGGCGAGGAAGAGGCAAGGTGGGTAGGGATGGGTACCGTGCGAGGCTACATCAGCTGTGTCCCTCCTTCTCCCGCCCAGGGGCAGTGGCAGTGTTTAGTTTGAGAGAGTGAACTCTGCGGACAATGCCGTACTCCTACAGTAACGTGGAGTATGCGGATATGGTGTTTATCTACGGGTTCTGCAATGGAAGTGCAAATGCTGCCGTACAGGAATACAGAAGAAGATACCCTAACAGAAAATGTCCCAATGTTCGAACATTTTACAGGGTATTTCAACACCTTCGTGACAAAGGATCTTTCCCTGGAATGGGTCAACAGCTGAAAGGATAGGGGAACATGGAAAGGTGAGGCAGATTCTTCATGCAGCGGAAAACAGCCCCAGACATAAGCACAAGAAGAATTTCCCTCCGACTTGGAGTTTCTCACATGAAAGCATGAGGGTGCTGAGAAAAGAAGGTCTTCATCCATATCATCTGCACAAGGTTCAACATCTTCAGGATGGAGATTCAGTGAGGCGATTGGAGTTTTGTAAATCGCTACAAGCAAATTCCCAGCTGTGGAAATATATTTTGTTCACCGATGAGGCCACATTACCCGTGCCGGAATGCATAATGCTCATAATGAACATTGGTGATCAAAGGAGAATCCTCACAAGATGGTAGAAAGTAATTTCCAGCAAAGATTTTCTATTAATGTCTGGTGTGGCATGATTGGTGAGCACTTGATTGGCCCACACATCTTTCAAGATCGCATTAACGGGGATATTTTATGCTAAATTTTTGATAGATCACCTCCCCTCACTCCTAGATGTTCCCCTGGGCACACGGCGCCGACTAGTATTCAGCATGACGGGGCACCACCACACTTCAGTAAGCAAGTGAGGCAGCATCTTGACCAAACATTTCCTGGACGGTGGATAGGCCGGGAAGGACCACACCCATGGCCTGCCAGATCACCAGACCTAACACCACTGGATTTTTATCTCTGGGGAGACATGAAATCACATGTATACAATAAGAAAAGTGACAACAAGCAAGAACTTCTGGAGAGAATAATGGCAGCTTCACAGCACATCAAGAACAAGCCAGAAATTCTAAGAAAAAGTATTCATTCCATACTTCAGCGAGCGCAACTGTGTATTGAAGCTGATGGTGGCCACTTTGAACACTTGCTGTGATCATCACAACATTAAGGTAATCATGATGACAAGAGACAGTACGTAAGAGTAAGTAGATCGAGCTGCCGGAGATTACTGACATTCAGCTGTAGACGTTTGCCACGTAGCATTTTACAGTATTAGTGTGTCAAATTTCAGCTATGCTGTCTTCATGTAATGCTTATCAGTAAATTTAATGAATCTTTGTCTCGTTATAAGATACTGTAATGCTCCCTAATTTGTAACAATCATAATTAAACTAATGTTCATATTTCAGAGATGACCACGATCCGTAAATAATCCCCATATCCAGAACCCCATATCCAGAATAATACTCCACATTACCGTAAGCGTACAACACTGTCTACAGCTTATTTCTCTCAAATTGATACTAAATAAGTCATGATTTTAACTCTCAAACTAAACACTGTCGCTAATCTGGGCGGGAGAAGGAGGGACACAGCTGATGTAGCCTCGCACGGCACCCATCCCTACCCACCTTGCCTCTTCCTCGCCGACATAATGCCAAGTAGCCCTTTACATTATTGCTTATGACAGCCCTGCTGTTCTCATGTACTGCTTATTTGGTAAATAACAGCCGTTTATTAATATCGATTGTGTAGTTAAAACTTATAAGATACTGTAATTGTCCATAACTAGTAGAAATTATGATTAAATAATTCATAATTTTCACCGGGGACATACGCGCGAGTGCACATCTCATACCTCCTGCCAAGATAAGAGACAGATAAAGAAAGATAAAGAGACCCTGTTAATCCACCTCGTACTCGGGCTCAAACATATAGGATCCCATGACAATCTGAGGTTCGTTTTCCTCATAGTATACGCGACCAGCGTCATTTCTTTCGGTGTCAGATTGAGCATCGTACTCTAAATCTGTCACAGCGACAGATTCACTGTCTGACACCGAAGTACAATCGCTCATCATAACATTTGCCGACAGGTGCCAGACAGAGTGTCTGCGGGCGTCCCTGTTCTGACGTCATCAATAACAGTCGTAGCCCTGTTGGAGGGAAGATTTTTTTTTTCGCGCGCTTTTTACAAAAGTCGTGTTTTTACGGAAATAAGGCCTGGAAATCAATTATTTTTGGTGGATTAGGTGTTTTGAATGTACATTCAACATAATTCGGCAAAAAAAAAATGGGTCTGGACGACTACTTTAACCAGGGGGCGGTGGTCAGTCACCAGGGTCAGGTTAGGGCAGCCCAACAAGAATAGGCGAGCCTTGCGGAGACACCAAGCCACGGCGAGCGCTTCGCCTTCCACAGGGGCGTATCCCGCCTCAGCAGCGGTTAAGTGACGGCTGCCACACCGTGCCAGGCGCCAGCCGGTCTTGCAGCAGAAAGGTACGTCCACAGATGAACAGCGGCAGTGCTGCTGGAGGATGACAAAGCCCAGTCCCAGCTTGCTCCAGTCAGTAATAACAGCAGTGGGCCTGGTGCGATCATAGTAAGCCAGCCCGTCCTTGGCCAACTGACATATCGTGGCCTTCGCCTGCTCGAGCTTCTGCCGCAGCTGCTCGTCCCAGTACACTTTCTTGCCAGTGGGCTTCTTGAGGAGGTCGCGGAACGTCTCCATAATAGGGGCTGTTGCAAGGAAGGGCGCCAGCTGGTTCACGAATCTGTACCAAGATCTCACGTCAGTGATGGAGGGGTGTTCTGGCATGGAGAAGCTCTTTATGGCAGCTAGACGATCATCTGCAGGCCTGTAGGTGACCCAATCGAGTTGGAAGCCGACGAACTCGGCCTCGCGACGGCAGAACTGAAACTTCTCTGGCTTGGGAGTGATGCCCTTCCTGGCGCACAGCTCAAGGAAGTCAAACGTGTGCCAGAACGCCTCCTCGATGCAGGTATCATAGAGCAGGGTGTCGTCAATACATTTGTGCTTCCGGGAGAAATCCTTGGTGGCGTCATCGAATCTCTTCGTGTATGCATCTGTTGCCGAACAATGCCCCATGGGTGTTCTACAGTACTGATAGCGACCCCACGGGGTAATGAAGGTTGTCAGGTGCCTGCTTTCTTCATCAAGCTCGACTTGGTGGAATCCCCAGTGAGCGTCCATCACCGTCTTGTAGGAGTGTGGGGGGATGTCGGACACCATGTCGAAGGGCGCCGGCGTGTGGTGTGTTTCACGGCGGCACCACGCATTTAGCTTCTGGAAGTCTACAGTCCTGCGCGGCTTGCCTGACTTTTTCGCCACCACCACCATGCGCGCACAACACTCCGTGGCCTCACCCGCGGGGACTGGGCGAATCACGCCTCTTTTAACATCATCGTCGAGCTGCTGCTTAACCTCAGCCCTCCAATGCTTGGGGACCGAAGCAGGGGTGTGACAGACGTGGGACTGCGCGCCCTCCAGTAGGTGGATGTGATGCGGCACGCCTTCCATGACAGGTGGTGGGTTCCTGTCAGTGTTGAATGTTGTCGACGAGAACTGCCTCAGCAACCATTCCTCTAGCCGCGGAACGTTCTCCTCCAGCGGCGGCAGCGGCAGCGAGGGAGGTCTGGCCGGGGGCTGCCGGGAACATCTTCGGTTATCTCCGCAGCAGCAACGGTCGGCGGTGTGTGTGGGAAGTCGCTGTGTACCAGCCCCAAACTCCTTACAGGCGGTGCACGAGAGATAAAGGCGCTCCACGGACTTGACAAAGTGCACCTCCTGCAGTGTTGAGCGCCCTGGGAGGCTGATGTGGCAGGGCGCCGCTCCAAGGCAGGCCAGCGGTATCTTGGCCAGGTCTCTGAGGCCAGCCCGACGCTGTAACAGCGCAGGCCGGAGACCGAGCGATGCTATTAGGGCTGGGCCAGCCACACACACCTGGGCTCCCCGTGTCGGCCACCGCTGTGGTGGTACACGTCTGACCACCCACCTGCGGTGCTAACTGCACTGCAAGTGGCTCTGGCTACATCAGAGAGGCTAACGTGCCCGC
>JACEEZ010004499.1:0-32885 GCA_016584305.1 Chionoecetes opilio | reverse complement strand
CCATTTTCCTCAGCGCCCGACACCACCCAGCCCTCCCTACCGGCGCATTCCCCTTCCACCCCATCCGTATGCCCCCTCTTGCCCCCCCCCCACCCTCACAGCTCCGCCCCACACCCCATCCTCTCACTGTATCTGCTTTCCTTCACTCTCCCCCCTTCGAGAAAATATGAAAAAAATAAATAGAAGGAAAAACCCATGAAAAATTAGAGAAACATGAAAGACTATACGGACCAAACTAAGGGATAAAAAGAGGGGAAGGGATGAAAGAAAGAATGCAACAAACAGGGGAAACACAAGAGAATGGGTGTGAAAAGGAAAAAGAGATAAAGTAAAATAAAAGGCAAAGAGAAATAAGAATGTTAAAACTTACTCAGCGAGGAAAAAACACAAAAAACAAAGATAACCCTGGAACACCCTCTTACGTCGGGAGAACTGAGGCTTCAACACCCCAAACCCTCCACCTCCATCACCTCACTTCCCCCCACTACCCACACTTCACGCACACCACCACCACTACCTTATTTCCATTGTTAAATCTCCTTCTCCATTTTTTTCTTCCAAATATTATCTTTCCTTGTCCACTTCGTCACACTCCACCATTCCAGCCAGGTTTCGTGAAAGTGCCAAATTTACGCCCCCCTTCACTGTCCTTTTTGACGCCCCCACTCTTTTCGCGCACTAGGGAAATAAGGACATAAAAACAATGGAAGTGGGATAAAGAAAGACAGGGGCGCCCCTTCACTTTTTTTATTGTATCATTAGTGTGGTAATGAAACGCTGGTAATTTAAACGTGCCTGGGAAAAGCTGAGAGTTTAGTTTTGTGTTCTCTTTTTTGTCCGTGCTTTCTTTTTTTACTGATTTTTTCTTCCTCTAATCTATCTTCATGGCTGCTTGTAGTCTCTGTCCCTTTCTGCCTTTTTTCTTAGTCTGCGATTCACCTCTGCTCTCTCCTTTCTCCTCCTTTCTCTTTCTTCGTTTCCTTCCTCCTCATCCTCTCTCATCTGTCTTGGCTGTCATCTTATCTTTTTCTCCTCCTCGCCGACCAATTCACATGACAAAAATAGAATAATGTGAGACTTAGCACATGATAGTTTACATGTCTATGCACGAGTTTGTTGATCCCCTCTCTCTCTCTCTCTCTCTCTCTCTCTCTCTCTTCTCTCTCTCTCCTCTCTCTCTCTCTCTCTCTCTCTCTCTCTCTCTCTCTCTCTCTCTCTCCCTCTCTCTCTCTCTCTCTCTCTTTCTTTTTTCTCTTTCTCTTTCTTTCTCTTCTCTTTCTCTTTCTCTTCTCTTTCTCTTTCTCTCTCTTTTTTTCTTCTTTCTGTTGTTAAAAACATTTTTTTCTTATATTTTTTTCTTCTTTTTAATTTTCTTAGGGCGAGGACACGAAAAACCCTCCCACAGGAAAAATACAATAAGCAGGAAGGACAAACAAAGGTTTGAAGACACGAATTTATACCATTGATATCAATATTCAAAATGATATGTGTGAAGGTTGATTTGACCTAATTGCAATATAATACATGTTTTGTGTAATGTGTTTTTTTTGTGTGTGTTGTGTGGCGTGGTGTGTCGTGGTGTGTGTGTATTGTGTGTGTTGTGTGTGTGTGGTGGTTTTGGTGTGCGTGTGCGTGTGCGTGTGCGTGTGCGTGTGCGCGCGTGCGTGTGTGCGTGCGTGCGTGCGTGCGTGCGTGCGTGCGTGCGTGCCCTGCGTGCGTGCGTCATTCCTCAATTCCCTTGTTAATTGATTCAACCCCATTACAATCATCCCATTAGTTCATTCACTATCCCTTGGGAAAACGCTTCAACTACTTGACAATTATAACCCAGGCCATACTTACTTAGCTTTTGGCTCGGAGCTCCCCCTCACCTCTAAGACAAGCTGAGTTTCATTATAGCAAATCCAAGGCCTTGAGCAACCGAACTCCACTCGCATCCACGATACCCTCAGGCAGGTATAATTCCCGGCAACTGTTCATGTTCATACCTACAATTGAAATAGGTACTAGATGTAAGAACAACTGGCGCCAGCGTTCTGGGGGAAAAAATATAAGGCAAAATGTTGAAAGTCTGGCTTCAGGCGTGTTAATGTCCCCCTCCCTATCTGCAGTCGAAAGCTATGAATCCCATGCCTTTACTTTTTTTTTTTTTTTACGTGTCCGTCTCATCCTTACAGTCATGATAAGAAGTTTCTCTCTCCTAGAAGTAAAGGGCGCCCATAAGAGACAGGGTGGTTCTGTTTAGTGCTGTCCCTGTTCTGAATTAAGTTTCCTAAAGTTTGATGTGTACCGTGTGGTTTTTTTAGGGTATTTTGCTATTGCTTGTTACTCGCGCAGAGACATTCCTTTTTTTGTGAATCTGAGTTTGTTAAACTTTTTTGGTGTTATTTAGATGTTAAGGATTTTGCGTATATTGGGATTAATTTAATTTTCTGGCAAAAAGTTCAGTTTGCTAGATTTTGCGATCTTTTTGAAAATACCTCATCATTAAGTTGACTTACTAATGACTGACTTCCTGCAATGGGTGATCTATTTTTCCTAGACTTCATCACTCTCAAACCCAATGAATGATAATTACTGTGGTAGGTTAGGACGTTATAGTATGAGTGTGTGAAGTTATTTTTGCCATGGTAATTAATGAGGATCCATAGTTGTTATATATGTTGGAAAGTTTTTTTTCGATTATCATGGCTGAGTTGGCGCAGATTTGGTGATGCACGAAGATTAAGATGATGTGGGGGAGGAGTGTGTGGTGGAGTAATGGGTGGATGGGACGGGATGGGAAGAGGGGATAGAGAAGTAACAAGGGAGAGGATTGGTACGTGACCCCGCATCTTTTTCGTCTCTGCTTATTGCTTACATTTATTTTTCATTTTTGTGGTGATAATAATCCTCTCCTCCTCTCTCTCTCTCCTTTTTCTCTCTCTCTTTCTCTCTCTCTTCTTCTCTCTCTCTTCTCTCTCTCTCTCTCTCTCTCTCTTTTCCCCTCTCTCCTCTCTCTTTTCTCCTCTCTTCTCTCTTCTCTCTCTCTCTTTTCTTTTCTCTCTCTTCGGGCCCCTTCTCTCTCTCTCTCTCTCTCTCTCTCTCTCTCTCTCTCTCTCTCTCTCTCTCTCTCCTCTCTCTCTCTCTCTCTCTCTCTCTCTCTCTCTCCCCTCTCTCTCTCTCTCTCTCTCTCTCTCCCAGCACTCTAGCGGATGATACTGTTAGCGGCATCGACCACTTCATTATGCAGGTTAATCTCACACAGGTGTGAAGTGACCCGTGACGTATCATGGTGCCGAGTGTACAGGTGTGAATAATGGAGTGCAGAGAGAGAGGAGGAGGAGATAATTAACAAAAACTGAGGATGGACAAGGACATGAGCGGGGAGGAGAAAGGAAAGAAAGAGAGGGAGGGAGGGAGGGATATTTAAAACAGTGATTTTACACACTTGTAATATCGGAATTAAAACGTTTAAGGGGATGGAGTGTACTGATGACTGTTCAACGCTATCAACTGAGGGATTAATACACGCACGTACTGTAGCGTAGCGTGCGGTGCCGCGGTGCTGGCCGTGACGGGGAAGACTGTGTGTACTGTGCACTGCAGCCTTGTTGACGGGATGGGTTTTGCAGCGTTGTGCTCACGGTTCATTACCTTCATTAAGAACTAATGACAAGCGAGAAGGCGTGTTAATGAAGGCACAAAAAGTTTCATTTATATTGATATTTATGTATATGATGATTATGACTATAATGATTATGGTGGTTATTATAATAATTAATAATATTATGATAATGATAATGATAATATAATGAATTTTAGTGATTATACTGATAACATATTGGCTGTCGTGGCTTTATTGGTATACAAGAAGCATTGTGTATGATTAAGAGCGCTTTGTCTGTCTGTCTGTGTGTCATCAACGAGTTCGATTCCTAATATGAAAATATAATCCATCTATTCATCACGAATGCTGAGAGCCTGAAATGACGAAATCCTGAGTTTGTTGATAATTATAAGTGAAAATTCGGGCTCAAAGAAATCTTGATTCTGACTTGGAGTGGCAGATCTGCCGAGGAATGTGCTCTTTTTGCACGGTAATTTTTCCACTCAAGCACAACACCACCTCCATAAAATGAGACTCTGCCCCACAAGTCACTGGCGGTCCCAAATTCTCTCTCGCAGTATTTCCATTTGATTAAGAATCATGTAAAGTTATGGACCAACTTCCCGCTGCATCTTGCTCCATTATACACCTCTTCAGGGACCTCCATTATACAATATTTCTGTTTAAAATATTAGAGGGAATTTCAGTAATATTAAAACCGTCGCCGACAAAACCCCCGGTGGTGCGGCAACCCTGGTGTTGGCGGGGAAGGACTTCACTGTCTGAAGTCCCTGAATAATGAACACTTATCGCGGCCTCTTGGGCAGCACATGGGTGCCTGGGTAAACGAGACAGCAATACCGGGAATAGTTCTATAATGTTAACAACAACTGGCAACACTTTTGCTTCCAGGATAGCGGCGCTTTCCTTGGTTAAGCTTCCTGGAATATAAGATGTAGCGGCATCCTGTTATCTTATCAGTATCATATCCTGATATCAGGATATCATATAGCAGGATATCATCCTGCTATCGATTACAGTTTTTTGGCAAAACCGTGTTTTTTTTAATATATTATTCATGGACGTCCCATCAAAAAGCGACTCCCGGGAAAACAAAATATCAGATTAATTCAGAACACGGCAAATCTTATTAAAAAGAATATGTTTTTGTCCTCATAATTAAACAGTCAAGATAGTACAACAATTCACCAAGGGTAGGTCATGTCTCACCAATTATTGAGTTCTTATCGGAAAGTTTATGAGACGGCAGATAATGATAAGGATTATGATATCATATACCTGGACTTTAGTAAGGCATTCGCCAAAGTACCACACGAGCGATCTTAAATAAGGTTAAGGCTCATGGAATAGATGGGAAGGTTCTTCGTTGGATCAGAGCTTGGCTAAGTAATAGGCAACAAAGGGTTACAATTAATGGTTCTAAATCTGAATGGGGACAGGTGACGAGGGAGTTCCACAAGGGTCTGTTTGGGTCCATTACTATTTTTGATTACATCATCGACTTGGATAGTGGGATTAGCAGTGATATCAGCAAGTTTGCGGATGATACTAAGGTAGTAGGATTATTGGATCACAGTCTGATGTAAACATATTGCAGGGAGACTTAGATAAACTTAAAGTAGTCGTCCAGACCATTCATCATTCCTGATTTAATGCAGTCAAATCATAGCCATTGACGAGTATATCAACAATACGTCGTCACTTTTTGTATCCAGTCAGCCGTTTTTAAATAATTCGCAATCAAATCTGCAAATTCCCCGAGTTCTCAAAACGCACTCAAGATTTGCAGACGCTCAGGCTCAGGCTCCGTGACGTACCATCAGGGAGGCTCATCTTCCCGCGCTGATCAGAGGCACGTAAACACAGAGATAAATATAATAGTACTTGAAGATATTGGGTGTTTCTGATAGATTTTTTTTGCTATATGCCACATGCATGCATCCTTTATGGGTGCAGCATGCTTCCTTCCCACACACACGCCGCACACCGACACCCTTCCCACACACGCCTGCACACCGATTCCCACACTCACGCCTCCGTCCACACACACACGCCTTCACACCGACACCCTTCCCACACTCACGCCTGCACACCGACACCCTTCCCACACACGCCTCCTTCCCCACACACGCCTGCACACACGCTTCCTTCTACACACACGCCTGCACACCGACACCCTTCCCACACACACGCTGGGAAATACTTGGAACTCATCCTTCCGGCTTTGACTGAAATGAACTACCGCACTGTATTGTATGCTTATTATACTTCACATCTGTAAAGGTTCCAGCGTGCGCTCAGCCTGGTTAACCCACACGACCGCTATGAAATATGAGGTGCCTCAAAAAATTCTAAGTCCAGTTAGGTTAGGTTAGGTATACTTTGTGGTTAAGGTTAGGTTAGGTTAGGTATACTTTGTGGTTAAGGTTAGGTTAGGTATACTTTGTGGTTAAGGTTAGGTTAGGTTAGGTATACTTTGTGGTTAAGGTTAGGTTAGGTTAGGTATACTTTGTGGTTAAGGTTAGGTTAGGTTAGGTATACTTGTGGTTAAGGTTAGGTTAGGTTAGGTATACTTTGTGGTTAAGGTTAGGTTAGGCTAGGTTAGGTATACTTTGTGGTTAAGGTTAGGTTAGGCTAGGTATAACTTTGTGGTTAAGGTTAGGTTAGGTTAGGTATACTTTGTGGTTAAGGTTAGGTTAGGTTAGGTTAGGTATACTTTGTGGTTAAGGTTAGGTTAGGTTAGGTATACTTTGTGGTTAAGGTTAGTTTAGGTTAGGTATACTTTGTGGTTAAGGTTAGGTTAGGTTAGGTTAGGTTAGGTATACTTGTGGTTAAGGTTAGGTAGGTATACTTTGTGGTTAAGGTTAGGCTAGGTTAGGTTAGGTATACTTTGTGGTTAAGGTTAGGTTAGGTATACTTGTGGTTAAGGTTAGGTTAGGTAGGTATACTTTGTGGTTAAGGTTAGGTAGGTTAGGTTAGGTTAGGTATACTTGTGGTAAGGTTAGGTTAGGTTAGATTTTTACATATAGTGACTTTGATGATTTTTTGGGGGAGCCATAAATCACTTATATTTGCTTCCCCCACCCAAAAACCCCGTATTCCCGCCAGTTCCCAGGCTTGTTGGCTATAGGGGGAAGAAAAAAAAGATAGGGGTGAAGGACTTCTTCCAAGTTTTACCCACGCCTGCACACACGCCTCCTTCCCACACACACGCTTGCATACACGCCTCCTTCCCACACACACGCCTGCACACACGCCTCCTTCCCACACACACACGCCTGCAGACACGCTTCCTTCCCACACACACGCCTGCACACCGACACCCTTCCCACACAGACGCCTGCACACACACACGCCTGCACACACGCCTCCTTCCCACACACACGCCTCCTTCTACACACACGCTTCCTTCCCACACACACGCCTGCACACCGACACCCTTCCCACACACACGCTGCACACACGTCTGCACACCGACACCCTTCTTACACACACGCCTACTTCCCACACACACGCCTGCACACACGCCCTCCACACACGTGTGTGTTGTGTGTGTATGTGTGTGTGTGTGCAGAAGGGTGTTGGTGCGCAGGCGTGTGTGCAGGCGGTGTGTGTGGAAGAGTGTCGGTACAGCGACAGATTCACTGTCTGACACCGAAGTACAATCGGTCATCATAACATTTGCCGACAGGTGTCAGACAGAGTGTCTGCGGGCGTCCCTGTTCTGACGTCATCAATAACAGTCGTAGCCCTGTTGGAGGGAAGATTTTTTTTTTCGCGCGCTTTTTACAAAAGTCGTGTTTTTACGGAAATAAGGCTGGAAATCAATTATTTTGGTGGATTAGGTGTTTTGAATGTACAGTCAACATAATTAGGCAAAAAAAAAATGGGTCTGGACGACTACTTTAATAAGTGGGTAGTCAGATGGCAGATGAATTTTAATATTGATAAGTGCAGCGTTATGAATGTTGGTAGAAAAAACCCTGGTAATAGATACACCATACGCAATCAGAGCTGGGGAGTATTTAAATACAATTGTATTTAGATACGTATTTAAATACATTTGTGTATTTAGAAATGTATTTATAAATGCATGGTTGTCATGTATTTAAATACAGTATTTAAATACTTATATGAGTATTTACTTCATAACATAAAAATGTAAATACTTTTCTATCAGTTAATTTGGCTATAAACCCGCCCAACTATCTGGCAATCCTGATGTTACAGTGAATCAGTGTTTCCACTTGCAAGGAAATGTCCTCATTTTAAGGAAATTTAGGCCTGAGAAGGAAATTGCTAAGGAAACCCAAAATCTAAGGAAATCCTAAGGAAATCCATTTTTTTCGGACATTTTAAAAATTTTGTGTTAATTAAAAATGTATTTACCAATGTATTTAAATACAATTGATGTATTTAGTATATAAATACATGCGTAAAATTTATTTAGTATTTAGTATTTAAATACATTTCTCCCATGCATTTAGTATTTAGTATTTAAATACATTCAATGTATTTAGTGCCCAGCTCTGTACGCAATGTATCGCTGAAAAGATCAGAAGGTGAAAAAAGATCTTGGAGTGAGGGTGAGCCCAGACCTCCGACCTAGGAAACAATGTATTGAGGCCAGAAATAGAGCTAATAGAGTGTTAGGATTAATTACCAGAAGTGTTATAAGTAGAAGTGCGGAAGTTATTCTAAAACTTTATCTGGCTCTAGTCAGACCTCACCTAGACTATGCGGTTCAGTTTTGGTCTCCATATTACAGGATGGATATAGCATTGTTAGAATCAGTGCAGAGAAAAGGGTGACCAAAATTATTCAAGGGATGCGTAACTTTAGTTATGAGTAGAGATTGAAGCTATTAAAGTTACACTCACTCGAGAGACGCAGAGTAAGGGGCGATATGATAGAAGTTTTAAGTGGATAAAGGGATACAATAAAGGCGAGGTAGGAAAAGTTCTTACGGCTATTAACCAGAGTAGAACACGAAGTAACGGATTCAAGCTGGAAAAGCGTAGATTTAAAAAGAAAAAGGGAAAAACTGGTTCACAAATAGGGTGGTGAATGAATGGGAATAGACTCAGTAGACAGGTAGTTAGTGCGGAGTCATTAGGGAGCTTTAATGAGGGGCTGGATAGGTTCATGGATGGGGATGAAAGGTGGATGTAGGTAGTGTTAGGTAACAGGAAACTACCACGTGTAGGCCTCACGGCTCTTGTAGCTTCCTTATTTTCTTATTACCTCCGCCAACGAAGTTGGACGGGTTATGTTTTCACCCCGATATGTCTGTCTGTCTGTCTGTCTGTTTGTTAGTGTACAGGATTTCTCAAAAAGTTACGAATAGATTTGGACCAAACTCGGTATACCAAGTCTATTTGGTATAAGGAAGAACTCGTTATTATTTGGATGCAATCTATTGACAACTGTTGCCATGGCAACCAATTGATGAAATATTCGGCCGGAGGTATACGCTCATACTGAGTGCATATATAAAATATATATATTATATATATATATATATATATATATATATATATATATAATTATATATATATATAAAATATATATATATATATATATTGATGAAATATTCGGGCGGAGGTATGCGCTCTACCGAGTGCCCCCCCCCCCCCCCCACCCTAGTGTCCTTATGTTCTTATCTTGGCTGGTGGCGGCTGCCGGGTGAGGCCGCCTGTGTGTGAGGGGCAGAACAAGGCTTAATGGGAGAGGCCCGCTGCGGCACATTCAGGGGAAAACCCGCCAGGTCAAGGCTGCACATTCTACACTCTCAATGTTACTTTATGAAAAAAGCAAAAACATTAATTAAAGTGCTATCGAATATGTGGATGTCATTAATTAAATTGCTCGAAAAGAATATATATTAAATTCAGCTAAGAATTAAGGTAACGTTTATAGCAGTTAGTCGATACATAATTTAGTAATTGACTAAATTAAATTGCATTAAAAATTGTTATTACTGTAGCCCATGAAATAAAGGCAGGCTTAGGTAGCTCTAGCGCGCGCGCGCGCGCACACACCACACACACACACACACACAACACACACACACACACACACACACACACACACACCCCACACGCACACGCACACGCACACACACTATAGGTCATGTGGTATATTGCTCGACTCTTCTCGTCTGCATTTGACATGCTGGCGTGAAACCCTGAAAACCCAGGCACAGTCTGTTCTTCTGGCGTAGGTCTCGTTCGGTCATTTTGCGCCCTAGCCAATGCATGGATTACACCACGAATTCTTTGCACCGAGGTGTCAGGAAGAGTACTGTCATCAGCTGGTGGCTTCCTGAGAGGGGGTTCCCACGCTTTACTGTCTTGTATGGGTTGACATTTTGCATTTCACTTCCGAGGTCTTTGAGAGTTGTCGAGAGATTGATGCAAAGTTTGACACCGAGAACTGGTCGATCCTCAGGATTCTGAGAAGGATGTTCTGGATTAAAATGATTCTAGCTGCACAAACATGACATTAGTGCGGTGTGACTGGCCAGCACCGGTCAGTGTGTCGCTCTTGAAGTCATCGTTGTCGACTATAGCGATGGTAGGTTTACACTCCGCTAGTTCGAACGGACAATCAGATGAGCACTTGAGGTCATTGACCACCCAAAAATCGCGCAGCATAAGTACGTCACTGTAACTGATGCCCAGTCCATCTTTGTGCATTATGTCGACAATTTCCCTACTCTTGGTCAGTCCTTGTAGCAAAACAAAGAGATTTATCTCAAATGCAGTGCGTTTTCCAGTGAGGTAGCTTGTGAGGATAGATGCAATCGACCGACGGGTGGACTGTCATCAATTGCAGACTTATTTGGGTTTTTCAACCATGTGATCAGCTTCAGCAGGAGCTCATTAGGGTCTTCTTCTTTCTCCAACTCGTGTATGTATGGGGGCCAGGGAATAGTATTTGTCCTGATGACTTGCTCTTTGAGTCGTTCCGCAACTTTCATCACCAACTGATTATTGCTAACACCCAATGAAGATATTGCTGCTCAATGTATGTACCTGCTGCTGTTGTATCATATACCAGCTCACTCACATTCTTTTGAATACGTTCATGAAATCCCCCAAATTCATTGATGATAATTTCCTTTAAGTAGCTGGACTTTACTGCTGAGTTATGTCCGTGATTTGAGATAATGCGCTTATAGTCCTGCAGGAGACTTTGCAGTGTCCGAATTTCATGGTCTTTGAAGATGAATTGACGAATGTGATGAAAGAAGAGATCCTGGGCCTCTCGGAGTTTACACGCTGCAGATGTTGAGTACTTTCATCTGAAAGGGCTTGTGGTCGCTGACATATTTGCGCCAGCACGAGCATGGTAGCGGATTTCCAACCCAAATGTTGTTTGGCTATCTGGGATGGATGCAATCAGAGTGTCAAGTCTCAATCTCATGTCGTCATTTTCCAGACGGACAGTATGTAACTTGAATTTAGTCCAGGCATTTTACTGTTGATAGAAGTAAAATCTGCTTGTCGCGATTACTACTCTTTGTATCCCCTTTCAGCACCACACACATAGATTCTTATCATGAAGGACACCCATGCTGGAGCGGAGCCTTTTAGGTGCACTGGCTTCTGGCGGAGGGTCTTGTTGATCTGATGCTTCATTTCCTTCAGATGTTCCTCGGATTTCTGTTTGCGTTTTTCAGCTTGACAGAGCTTGCGCTTGCTGGATAATGATGCGTAGCAAGTGCTATGCATGTGGTGACCTTTAGGTCCTTCTTCCAATCCACATTTTCATGTACATGTTGAAACTTTCAAGTTCTCTCCATTTTAAAGACTTTCCCCGGATGGATTCCCACTTCTCAGGTGTAATGCTTTCCAAACTGTCATCTGCTGTATATGATTTCCACAGAGTAAAATGCACTTGTATTCATCTAAAGCCTTGTCTTGTAACTCTTCACTGTCTGTTCTATTATCCATTCTTTTAGTCACTTTACAAGTCGGCGATTTTCATGAGACGGGCATGCGATGCATTGAAACAGAAGAAAATTAATATTTCATATAATTTTTTTTTGCCATTTCATTTTTTCTGGGCATGCGATGCAGCTGGAAAAATATGAAAAGAAATATTATATATAAAGTACAGCATGTTTTCCCCATTTCGCCGTATCATACTTGAAAATATATGTCAGGATGTCCCTGAAACTCTAAAATAATACTTCAATGAGTTTATCATGCTAAAAAAGTGGAAAACAAAACCTCACATATCCATCTAGCCTATCACGTGCTGAAGATACTACATTCATGTTTTTCAGGATGACGGACAGTGGCCATCCTGGATTTAGAGGTCAAAATGATCCCTAAACTGTACGATAACCATCCCAGTGGCTTTGTAATGTCAGAATTAGTAAAAAATGACACCTCATTTGTCTTTCTAATCATCTGATGCAGAGATGTAAATTTTTTAAAATTTTNGGGTTTTCATCTGGGATGGATGCAAGGGCAGAGTGTTCAAGTCTCAATCTCATGACGTCATTTTCCAACGGACAGTATGTAACTTGAATTTTGTCAGGCATCTACTGTTGATAGAAGTAAAATCTGCTTGTCGCGATTACTACTCTTGTATCCCCCTTACATGCACCACACACATAGAGTCTTATCATGAAGGATACCCATGCTGGAGCGGAGCCTTTTAGGTGCACTGGCCTCTGGCGGAGGTCTTGTTGATCTGATGTTTAATTTCTATCAAGATGTTCCTCATACTTTTTCCCGCTGCATCACATACCCAGAAACAATGAAATGGGAAGAAAAAAAATTATGTAATATTAATTTTCTTCTGTTTCAGATGCATCGCATGCCCGTCTGATGAAAATCGCCGACTTGCAAAGTGACTAAAAGAATGGATAATAGAACAAACAGTGAAGAGTTACAAGACAAGACTTTAGATTAATACAAGTGCATTTTACTCTGTGGAAAGTCATGTACAGCAGATGACAGTTTGGAAAACATTACACCTGAGAAGTGGGAACCCATCCAGAAAAAGTCTTTATAATGGAGAGAACTTGATAAGTTTCAACATGTACATGTAAATGTGGATTGGGAGAAGGGACCTAAGGGTCACCACATGCATAGTACTTGGTACGCATCATTATCCAGCAAGCGCAAGCTCTGTCAAGCTGAAAAAAGGCAAACTGAAATCCGAGGAACATCTTGAAAGAAATGAAGCATCAGATCAACAAGACACTCCGCCAGAGGCCAGTGCACCTAAAAGGCTCCGCTGTAGCATGGTATCCTTCATGATAAGACTATGTGTGTGGTGCATGAAAGGGGGATACAAGAGTAGTAATCGCGACAAGCAGATTTTACTTCTATCAACAGTAGATGCCTGGATAAAATTCAAGTTACATACTGGTCCGTTTGGAAAATGACGTCATGAGTTTGAGACTTGACACTCTGATTGCATCCATCCCAGATAGCCAAACATCATTTGGGTTGGAAATCCGCTAACATCGCTCGTGCTGGCGCAAATATGTCAGCGACCACAAGCCCCTTCCAGATGAAAGTACTCAACATCTGCAGCGTGTAAGCCTCCGAGAGGCCCAGGCTCTCTTCTTTCATCACATTCGTCAAGTCATCTTCAAAGACCATGAATTCCGGACACTGCAAAGTCTCCTGCAGGACTTTAATAGCATTATCTCAAATCACGGACATAATTCAGCAGTAAAGTCCAGCTACTTAAGGAAATTCTCATCAATGAATTTGGGGAAGACATCGGATTTCATGAACGTATTCAAAGAATGTGAGTGAACTGGTATATGATACAACAGCAGCAGGTACATACATTGAGGCAGCAGTATCTTCATTGGGTGTTAGCAATGATCAGTTGGTGATGAATGTTGCAGAACGATGCAATCAGAGTGTCAAGTCTCAATCTCATGACGTCATTTTCCAAAAGGACAGTATGTAACTTGAAATTGTCCAGGCATCTACTGTTGATAGAAGTAAAATCAGCTTGTCGCGATTATACTCTTGTATCCCCTTTCATGCACCACACACATAGAGTCTTATCATGAAGGTAGCCCATGGACACCCATGCTGGAGCGGAGCCTTTTAGGTGCACTGGCCTCTGGCGGAGGGTCTTGTTGATCTGATGCTTCATTTCTTTCAAGATGTTCCTCGGATTTCTGTTTGCGTTTTTCAGCTTGACAGAGCTTGCGCTTGCTGGATAATGATGCGTACCAAGTACTATGCATGTGGTGACCCTTAGGTCCTTCTCCCAATCCATATTTTCATGTACATGTTGAAACTTATCAAGTTCTCTCCATTATAAAGACTTTTCCTGGATGATTCCCACTTCTCAGGTGTAATGTTTTCCAAACTGTCATCTGCTGTACATGACTTTCCACAGAGTAAAATGCACTTGTATTCATCTAAAGCCTTGTCTTGTAACTCTACACTGTCTGTTATATTATACATTATTTTAGTCACTTACAAGTCCGTGATTTTCATCAGAGACGAGCATGCGATGCATCTGAAACAGAAGAAAATTAATATTACATATAATGTTTTTGGGCATTTCATTGTTTCTGGGCATGCGATGCAGCTGGAAAAGTTTGAAAAGAAATATTAGATATAAAATACAGCATGTTTTCCCCATTTCGCCGTATCATACCTGAAAATATATGTCAGGATGTCCCTGAAACTCTAAAATAATACTTCCAATGAGTTTATCATGCTAAAATAAGTGGAAAACAACAACTCACAATCCATCTAGCTTATCTTGTGCCGAAGATATTACATTTCATGTTTTCAGGATGGCGGACAGTGGCCATCCTGGATTTAGAGGTCAAAATGATCCCTAAACTGTACGGGGCGTAGTCACATCTCCTACAAACCTACAATAGTTGGAGTACTGCCATATATCCTACACATAGGCTGTCATATTTCCTACACCAAACCAGTATCCAGCACATTTCCTACACAAAACCCTCCTACAAATTTAGCAGTTTTGAGAGTAGTGCCATATTTCCTACAAGGATACAGCGTATCTCCTACACCCCCTTAGTGGGGCGCCTCCGTACTCGGCCTTCTGGCTCACTACATTCCTGATAACCTTGACCATTCAACAAGTACTTAGCTTGTTATATGTCCTTGCTGCGCAGTATTATGGAGCAACCAAAACAGAGAGACAAGTATCGTTCACATTCAGACAAGAGTCGAGTATAGGTTTTTTTCCATTCGTCGGTACAGACGGCATTTCGGAGCCTTGTACTCCACTGTTCCTGGACCAAGCATGACTAATATTGAGGGAAACGTCCGCTTCAACGCAGTGGCTTACAAAGACAACTCTGGATTCCGGTACCTCCGAAATGTGGCCAGGAACACCAAACTGTATCTGCGTTGCATTCAACACAGATGCACATATTTACATACTGTCACAGGCCCTACAAATAGCCGGTCATATTTCCTACACAAAAACAAGTGTCAGGCATATCTCTTACACCTACTGTGTGTAGGAGATATGCTGTATCTTGTAGGAAGTATGTCACTACTCTAAAATCTGCTAAATTTGTAGGAGATGTGCTGTGTAGTATACATGGTGTAGGAAATGTGGCGTGCCCCCAACTGTACGATAACCATTTCAGTGGCTTTGTAATGTCAGAATTAGTAAAAAATGATACCTCATTCGTCATTCTAACTCATCTGATGCCAAGGATATAACATTTTATGTTTTTCTAGATGTCGGCGGCGGCCATTTTCAATATTGGGCTCTAGAAAAGTTAGCCGTCATTTCCCAGAGCGTCATAGGAGCTATTTTTTTCTTTAAAATGGTCCAGGTTATCAAATCCATCGAGAAAAAAGGTAGGAAGAAATTGGTCACGGACTCCAAGAAATGACTACACTACTTGCATGTCAAATTTCAGCTCAATCCGACAATATTTAGGAGTAGTTATTAACTTTTTTGGCTTACGAATGGTTACACTCCCCTACCGAATGGGTCTTATGGTAGGTAGCAGCTCGCTTCGCTCGCTGCCAATAATCAAGTATAGGCGTCCAGCCTTTGGTCCCTTTGCTTTTGGCTCAGTTCTTGCGGCTGGAACGTTGCAGCGAGCTCAAAGTGCTTTTAAAATACCTAGTCTACAGACCTAAATTTAGTTTCATAATTATATGCAGGTAAAATAAGAACAAATTAAATCATTACGCTAATTACTCATTAAGGGCTTGTTCTACGCAAAAAGTTTGTTGCGAAGATCCCCATTGATTTTGACAGCACTACTTGCATGTCAAATCTCAGCTCAATCCGACAATATTTAGGAGTAGTTATTCACTTTTTTGGCTCACGAATGGTTCCACTCCCCTTACGCGAATGGGTCTTATGGTAGGTGGCAGCGAGCGAGGCGACGCTGCCAATAAATGTATTTCTTTTATAGTTATTAACGTAACTTGCATTCCCTCAATTTTTTGTTCATACGAACATTACAACCATCTAACACTCCTCTGGCAATATTCCAGTATCTAACTTTTTTTTTATACAATATCACATATAAAGGACAGAGCAGAACAAAAGTAATCTTAACGTATTCATTCACAATGCAGTCAGTTCCAGCTGCTATATACATTTTCAACTGAACAACTCATGTCCTAACTCTTGTTTCAGTTATAGCTGCATCCAGTATCATGTTATCTTCATAGACAATGTATTCAGTGTCATTTGGTAAACCAGGTAAATCTTCATCTTCTTCATCAGCTAATGATATTTTGAAATGATTGGAAAAGTCTTCAATAGGTATATGTATATCGTGTTCCTTAAAACCTTTTAAAAGCTGCCAGTAAAAGAAGAATATATAGAAGTGACATAAATAGAGTAAAGTAAAAGGAAACAATTAACTATTGTTAAAAAAAATATTATACATTTATGTAAATTCTATATTTTCTTTTTTTAAAAGATTATTCGCCCGTTCTTTAGATAGCAGGGCAGTGTTTGAAAAAACTTAGCGTGGGCATGGTTATTAAAGGATGCGAGGTTAGGGGAGGAAAGGGGGGGCTATTGGTGGCGAGGGGTGTGGTTAGGGGAGTAGGCGTGTGGTTAGTGAAGGCGAGGTTGGGTTCGTGGAGTCGTTGGTGTAGTGAGTGGAAGCGGGGTGTAGTGAGTGGAAGAGAGGAAATGAGTAAAAAGGGGTCTGAGGGGAAAAACGGTGTGTTAGAAGGAGGGAAAAGGGACGGGGGGGAGTGAAAAAGGGGTTGTGGAGTGGCATTTAAAGGCTATTCTGGAGGCGATTAAAAAGCCCTGAAATGGTGTTTTGTAATTTAAAAGTGAACAAATTAAAAAGCGGGGGTAAAAGAAGCAGGAGAAAAGGGGGTACATCTCTTAAGTGAAAGGGGTTGGAGGTTCAAGTGGAGTGAGGGGAAAAGGGCAAATGCGAGGGATGTACCTGGGGGGGTACCAAGGGAGACGGCCTCGGGTTACTACTAAGGGAGTTTTCCTAGTGGGTCACCGGGTTTTGATAAATGGAAGGTGGTTGACCTGGTGGAGGCGCCCAAAAGAAAAAAAGGAAAACAAAAAAACCCTGTTGTGTGAAAAAAATTCCATTTCAGGTACTCTGGGGCTGAAAGAGGAAGGAAGTAAGGGGGGTAAAGAGGGTTTAGAACCGATACATCATTACCGAAGGAAAAAATTTTGGGTTTTTGGGTTTAAACCAGTCAGATTAACCCCCTTGACAGCGGTTTTGTGAAAGGGTTTGGGATGCGTATAAATTTGGGGTGAGTTACCCGGGGAGGGGGATAGGCTATTTTTAGTGAAAAGATGTTAAAATGTATGGGGGCCCAAGAAAAAAAAGCCCATCGTCTGCCTGAGCGTGAGGGAAACGATGTTGAGGTGTAAGGAGTGGGGAAAAACTGCTACGGCGGTTCAAGGAAGCTGTGGGGAAAGGTTAGGGACGGGGGGGTCCCTGTGGTGTGTGGTGCCCTTTCCCAAAACGTTTTTGTTGACGATTTGTGGAAATCCCGGATATTGCTCTAAATTTGCCGGCGGGCCCTTTTCATTGCAAACCCAAGGGTTGGGGCCCCTTTGGGTCGAAAATGAACCTCTTTTACAGGCAAAACCCCCCTTTCTACCACGGGGGACGGGGGGAACCTTTCGAGGATCGGATTTTCAGTTTCCTGTCTGAATCCCTTAAAAAGGGAGGTAAGGCATTTCGGGTTTTTTTTAAAGATAGAAAAAACCAAGGATTGGGGACACTGCGGTGGGGGGTAAAGGAAATTGCGAAATAGGAGGAGTTTCAAAAGGCAGGGAACAAAAGGGGATTCGTAAAAAGATAGAGAGGATTTTTAGTTAAAGTTTAAAGGGGAAAAATGAACAAAAAGAAGAGGGGGTTGTTTGAAGGTCTACTATAAAAAATAAAGGGATTTATTTTAAAGAAAGTTTTTCCTTTGGAGGAATAAAGAGTGTAGGGGATTTTGATAATGCTTTAAAGCAAAAACAGGGTTGGATACCCAAAAAAAGGGAAATTTGATCTAGAGGTGAATAGCTGGGTTTTAAATTTATTTCCCCAAGGACTTTAGGCAGGCGGGGTGGGGGTTTTTGCGTTTTGGGGGCAAGACATACTTTCCCGTGGTGTTAATAATGTTAAAAAAAACAGATGCGGGAAATAGGGTAGGGGTTACGGGGGGAAATTTGAAAAAAGGGTTTTGGATGTAGGTATAGGCCCCCAAAAACTTATGAAAAGGGATTCAGCTCCTATATGGCAAGAAAAAAAAAAAAAGGCTTTTGCCCCCCAATAATCGACTAGTGAGGAAAGGAGTTTTTTAATTTAGGAATATAAGGGGTTTTAATTTATATGAGACAATGATGCAGGGAAATTTGTTAAATAAAATTCAAAATTTAACTTCCTAAGAAAAGCAATCAAGAACCCTCCCTAAGAAAAATATTCTAATTTTTATTAAAACGGGGAAGATTTATTTAAACAGAGGTGGGGGTTTTGGGGGAAATTGGATAACAGCGACATAAAAAATCGATTTTGCTTAAAAGGGGAAAGTAAAAAAATATGGTTAATAAGAAAGAGTACCTAAACTTCAGAAAGGCCAATTATCCCCAAGTTTAAAAAGACACCTAAAAAGGGGATTAACTAGGGGTGTAAGATAGAGAGAAAGGAAAGGTTCCAAGGTCAGCGCGGTGACAGCGGGAAAACCCTTTTATGCAGGATTAAGAAGAAAACCTGAGGGGATTCGGGGATGTAGGATAAAGGGAAAGGAGTTTTTCAAGGCCCACGCAGAGAACAGCTGGAAAATAAAGGTGGGGTGGGGAAATGAGGATTAACTTTATTTGAAAGGTTTTTAATTGCTGGACAAAATAAAAATATTCCTTATAGGGCGATAAGATCAAGGAAAAAGTGCCCAAAATGGATGCCCCGGGTTTTAAAACAAACATTGGATAAAAAGAAACTGAAATTGGGGGTTTTTTTTTAAGGTTTTAAATGGGGTGAGCAAAAAACAGTATAACGTGAGGGCATGAACGGGTTAAAGAGATTAAAAAGAGTGGGTAGAAAAATTTAAATGAGTTTAAAGGTCGCTGGACAGGAAAAAAAAGCGCCCAAAGGGGGTTTTATCAGATTTAAAAAAACCCAAAAGGGTGTTAAGTGGGGCGTTAAGATTAAGCAGGGTGAGGTCATAAATGGGATGAGGATATGTGTGAAAATTTTAATGATTATTTTTTAAAGGGTTTTTTTTACTCAGGGGGATACCAGTAAAAACCTTTAAATGAAGGGATTTTTAAAAGGGAAACGATAGAGAAACTAAAGGGATATTGTGAAAAACTAGATAAGGGGTGGAAGAGGGTATAGAAAAAAATGAAGAATTTTAAAATGGGCCAGGCCCCAGATGAAGTGTACCCAAAGAGTTTTAAAAAAGAATGCAAAGGGGTTGTTAGTGAGTCTTTAGTGACATTTTTGGGAAAATCGGTTGATTGGGCCCAAAAATGCCGAAATAGGAGGAAGATAAAATGTACCCCCATACGAATTTAAGAACGGTGATAGAGGACTAAGGGTAAAATTTCGCCATAAACCTGATAAAGGGGTTTTCCTAGAGTTTAAAAAAAAAATTGAAAAAAGGGTTTGTTAAAGTGGGGTGTTAGTGCAAAAATTTTTTAGGAAATCGGTTGAGTCGGCAAAGTGCCGTTATTGTTGAAAAAAAGGAAAAAATGTACCCCCCCATTTTTTAAGGGAAGGGAACAGGGGGCTAAAGCCCAAATATCGACCCGTTGGGTTCCTAACGTCAGGGTAGGTAAATTTTTGGGAATCTATTATTGCAAAAACACATTTGAGAGCTTTTTAAAAAAAACATAGTTTGACAATAAATTTATTAACTACATGGTTTAAACCAAAGGGTAGGCCCTGTAAAACCCCATTTTTTGGGTTTCCTTTTTGGGAAAAGTTTATGAGAGGGCAAAAATGAAAAGGATTATATGAATATCCGGGGACATTAGTAAGGCATTTTTTATAAGGTGCCCACGAGCGACTCTTATTTAAAAAGGGTTTAAAGGGCTCTGGAATAGAGGGAAGGTTTTTCGTTGCATCAGACCCTGGCAAAGTGATAGGCAAAAAAGGGTTCCCAAATTAATGGTTCAAAAATCTGAATGGGGACAATGACAAGTGGTGTTCCAAAAAGGGTCTGTTTTGGGTCAATTACTATTTTTTTTAAATAAAAGCCCATGGATAGTGGGATTAGCAGTGAAAATCAGCAAGTTTGCAGATGATACAAAGGTGGGTAGGATTATTGGAACAGTCTGTGTAAACATTTTGGCAGGGGGGACTTAGAAAAATTAATGTTTGGGTAGTCAGAGGGAAAGAGGAAATTTTGGGATATTGTAATTTGGAAGCTTATGAATGTTGGTAGAAAAAACCCTGGTAATAAAAAAAACCATCACAATGTACCCGCGGAAAAGATCAAAGGTGAAAAAGATCTTGGATTTGAGGGTACCCGGGACCTACAAACCTAGGAAACAATGTATTAAAGCTAAAAATTAAGCTAAAGAGTTTTAGGATTCAAAAAACAAAAAATTGTTAAAAGTAAAAAGTGCGGAATTTATTCTAAAAACCTTAAACTGGTTTGTCAACCTCAAATATTTTTTTTTTTTTAAATTTTTTTTTTACATTACAAGGAACTGGCCAAGGGCCCCAACAAAAAAGGGTAACCCCCCAAAAACCGGGTTGTTGCCCGTCCTATAAAGAAGCAGAAGCGAATAAAATAAAAAAAGAGGGGTGACCAATTTATTTTGGGAGGTTCTTGTTACTCTTCTTTTAAAAGTTTTAAGGGCATAGGGAAAATGGAAAAAAAAAGAAACAGGGAAAAGAGTTCCAGAGTTTACCAGTGAAGGGATGTAAGTGGAAAATACTAATTAAATCTTTCATTTGGAAGATGGACGAATAGAGATGGAATGGTAGAAAGTCTTGGCAGCCGGGGGGCCGCGGGAGGGGGGGGGGCATCAGTTAGAAAGTTCAAAGAAACAGTGAGCAGGAAAAAAACGGTAGAAGAAGCAAGTTTAAGCAACCTTTCGGGGGTTATTAAAGATTGAAGACAGTCATCAGAGGGGAGGATTTTATTTAGACGAAAAGCTTTGACTCAACCTGTTTTTGGAAGGGTGGATGAGGGGATTTCCCCCCCCAAACTTGAACTACTCCATACAGGGGGCGGATAAGGCCCCGTAGAGGCAAGTTAAATTGGGGAAAGGGGAAAAAAAAAGACGCAAAGGCCCCAAAGGCAACCCAACTTCTTAGAAGCTAGTTTTAGCAAAAGAGAGATGGGAGATTTTCCCTTTTTAAATTTTTTTGTTTAAAAGGGAAATCCCAGAATGTTCATTGTATAAGAAGGAAAAAAAGTTGGGGTCATTAAGAAAAGGGGGATAGTTATCTGGTAGGGGTTTTTTCGATAGAAGGTGAAGAAATTGGGTTTTTTAGGCAAATTTAAAAAAACAAGGGGTTTTCTTTTCCCCAAACGAAAATTTTAGAAAGATCGAAGTTGGCCCCTCGGGGGTATTTTCCCGTGAATTTCTTGGTTCCCGTTTTAGTTGGGAAAGTCAAATTAAAAGACGTTTTAAAATGCAAGGGAGAATCTCAGCGTAGGAAAATGGTAGGGCCTTTAGTTTTGATTTAGAAAAATCATTAAAGAATAAAGAAAGAGAGTGGGTGAAAGGGCGGAAAACCCCGGGGGAAAACCCCCCTATTGATAGATTTAGGAGGGAAAAACAAGTCCCTCTAAGTAGCTTCAAAAGAAAGGTTTTTAAAAGGGAAACTTAAGATGAAGGACAGATAGAAAGGCAAAACCCGGGAAAGAGGGTTTGTTTGAAAAAAAAGATTTGTGCCAGACTATCAAAACTTTTGATATGTCAAGGGGCCAAAGGGGAAAGGTTTCACCGAAACCCCTAAAGGAGGATTTACCAAGATTCAGTTGGAAAGCTAGAAATCGCCAGTAGAAACCCCCTTTACGGGAAACCGGGAAATGCGATCAATAGAAGATTGTGAACCCATAGGTAAATTAAGAATTTCCCCTTCCCCTTTTTTTTAAATATAGATTCAAAAACTTTAGGAAAGGGAAAGGAAATCCAAAACTATAGGACGGGGTTTTAAGGATTTTGAACGGGCACCCTTCTTAGGAAAAAGGTTTTGGGTGTGAGCCAAAATTCCAGCCCAAAAAGGAAAGGTGGAAGTAATAGACAAAAACGGGAAAAATTTTACCAGGCAAGGTGCAAGCACAGAAGCCCAGTTTTTGAGAACAAAAGGAGGGACTCCCTCAGGACCTTTAACCTTTCCCAGGGGCTAGGCCCGAAAAGGGCAAAGAAAAAATCATTCCGAAGGGGGTCTTAATGGGCAGGCCCTAAAATTTGTCAGAGGTTTGGGGGAGGAAAGGGGGAACAAAAAACCCCTTTATCAACAGAGTGGAAATTTTTTGGGAAAGGTTTTAAACGAAGATTCCGCTTTTGAAAGTAGATGAGACGCTGTGGAGCCATCTGGGTGGGAAACATAGGAGGGGAAAAATGTGAAAAAAAATTATTAGAGATGTTTTAGCTAGATGCCAGAATTTACGGGGGGAATTTGATTCCCCCCCAAAAATTTTGCAATTTTTTAGAATGAAAGAGTTTTTGGGAAGTTGGAATACTTAGCTACATAGGGCTTTTGGTACATAGACTATGCGGTTTAGTTTTTTGGGGCCCCCTTATTAAAAGGGTGGATATAGCCTTGTTAGAATCAGTGCAGAGAAGGGGTGACCAAAATTTATTCCCAAAGGGAAAGGGGTAAATTTGTTATATAAAAGTAGAAGCTATTAAAGCTCACTCACTCAAGACGCCCCCGTAAGGGGGGACGATAGAAGTTTTTAAAGGGGTAAAGGGGTACAAAAAAGGAATGTAGGAAAAGTTCTTACGGCTATTTTGCCAGGGTAGAACAGAGCTAACGGATTCAAGCAGGAAAAATGTGGATTTTAAAAAAAGAGATTTGGGGGGAAAAAATGGTTTAAAAAAGGGTGGGTGCATGATTGGAATGGACTCAGTAGACATTTGGGGGGGCGGTAGCGGAGTGGTTAGCGTCTCCGACTGGCGTTTTTCTGACCCGAGTTCGATCCCCGGGAAAAAACTCAAAAACCCTTTTTTGCACCGTCGAGGGCCTAAAAACACCCACATGCCCTGGGCCCCTCAAAAATAACCCTTTATTGCGGGGTTTCATCGGAGGAACAGGGGGCCCGGGATGACCTCTTTAACAAAGGGTACGCACTTTTAAGAAAACCCCCGCCCCGCCCCCACGGGCGAGGGGTAAAAACCTCAAACCCCCAAGTGAAAACCCCCAGAGCCTACCACCGAACCCTGGGTACCACTGCCACAAGCGCTCTAGGCACAACACAAAAAAACAAAATAACTTCCTTAGACAAGTTTTTTACCAAAAAAAAATCATTAGGGAGCTTTTAAAGGGGGGTGGGTAGTTTTAAGGATTTGGGGTGAAAGGTTTGGGTGTAGTATTTAGGGGTAACGGAAAAAAGGGGGATGTAGGGATGTTAAATAAGAACTACCCCGTGTAGGCCCCCACGGCTTTTTGTAGCTTCCTTATTTTTTTATGTTCTTTTTTAGATCCTGCCAAAATTTTTGTCATCAGTTTTTTTTTTAAAAAGGGATTTATGTTAGGGCTTATAATAGTAAATTTACGTCTTTTTTCCCCCCCCCAACCAAATGGGGGTCCCCTATCCTTTGGGTTTAAACGTTTTTATTACTAGATTTTTGTGGGTATGTTGGGTGTGTGTGTGTGTTTTGTGTTTTTGTGTGTGTGTGTTTTTTTTTTGCATGTGGGGGTGTGTGTGTGTGGATGTTGTGTTTTGTGTGTGTGTGTGTGTGTGGTGTGTGTGTGGGGTTGTGTGTGTTGTGTTATGGTATTTGTTTTTTCCCCTGGTCCCCTTTTCCCCCGAGCTGGCTCGCGGGTCGCCAGTTTTCACCCCTTTTCAGGGTTTTGAGCTTGGAGCTCACTATTACCACTTTTGCAAATGCTGGGGCCTCACAACCCACACACACCCATCCCCCCTTTCTCAAGTGGGATAGTAAACCCCCCCCGAATTTGGGCAGTGAAAAACCAGGGAGCCGAGGATTCGAAACCCCCCCCTTTCCCAAAATACTGGGAAAACCAAACAGCATCAACCTAACAATCCCCGGGGGTGTTTTTGTTTGTGTGTGGTGTGGGGTGTGTGTGTGGGGTTTTTGTTTTTGTGTGTGTTTTGTGTGTGTGGGGGGTGTGGGTGTGTGTGGGAATGCCCGCAATCCCCTCAAAATCTTCCGTAGTATATTTTCTCCTAGGGTGTATGGGCCCTTTAAAAACCCTTTAGTTTAAATTTTTTAAAAATAAGTGAAGGGCCCCCTTTTCCCCCAGTGTAAAGTGGGCACAGATCACTATTTTGGGTAACGTCCTTCAAATTCCCTTTATTGTGCCCTAAACATTAGTGTCCCTTTTTGGGTCTCTCTCCACATTTTTATCCCCCCTTTTCCCCTCCCCTTCTTCCCCCCCCAAAAAGCATGAGTCCGAAAGGGCTGATTTGGTTCGACATTAATTTGCGGTTACCCATAAAGGGGTTTTAAACGCTTTTTGCGGCCGCCCCTGGGCCCCGGGCTGGGCTGGGCTAGTCCCCGGGGGGCCACGTTTTTGGGGAGGGAGTTTTTGACCGTGCTGGAACGGACTGGGCCGGGGTATGCCCCCGATAGCAAAAGGGCCAGGTTGGGGCCCAAGGGGGGGAGAACTGGGGCATGCGCACTACAGTCAGCGGGGAAGGCGACCAGGAGCTTCTCGTGCTGCTGATAAGACATGAAACACCATGATGGCCGACCATAAGACTAAGTATCACAGGCGTGGTAGTTGTAAATTCTAGCACGGGTTAAAAGGCGGACGACAAAAAGGGATATTGACAAGATAGACCCCTGCCACCCCACAGTTCAGTTCAGTACCGCCCATCGATCCCCCAGCCAATAGGAACGACGAATGGGACGGGGCCAGTCTCGATGTATTTTCGCGACCATCAGCCCACCCTGACCCGGTCCGGACTGACTGAACCAGGGCGGTGAACGTCACGAAAATGCGCTCTTAGTCTCAAACTCTTTTTTTTTTTCTTGATCCCCGTAGTAGATCGCATAACTCTCTTAGATTCTTAGAATACGAAAAAAGGAGAGAAATAAGGTTTGTTTCAAGTATTAGCCCATTCGTTAGTACATTCAATCGCTAGCCATTAAAGCCTTCCAAATAAACTTTTTTTTTATATCACTACACTATTCCTTTGAAAAAAAGCGTTCGTACGGTCGCTCTGGATAAGTTTAATACCCCTCCCGTTGATTGTACTTATGAATTAAATTTTTCTTCATCAAATTAGAGAATTGGTTTATAATTATTCCATTCGTATTTTATAGTTGCTCCCCCCAGCTAATAAGAGTCAGTCGACGCGTTGCGCCCGTATATGAAGACTCTAGGGGAGATTTGAACATTCGTTAATTCCCCGCGTTTAAGCTGTCCTCAGTCTCCCAGGACGAACCATGCGAAGGCATTCGCTTCTTCTCCGTCTTCCAGGGAAGGTGTTATCGTTTCCATCTCCTCTTTTTTTTTTTCTTGTGATGTGATATCTTAACCAGTGTTAGTACCCCCCCCCCCCCCCCCCCGCCTAACAAAAGATTTTTCGCTTCTTCTCCCCCCCCAGGCAAGCGTGGGACGTTTAAAAGGGAAACACAATTCCCACGGTCATTTTTTGCAAAACCATTACAGTACTCCCACATTTTGACCCCTCTATATTCCATGTCTAATTTGATGTTTATTCGGTATAGGGTTAGGGGTGGGCCTATGGTATGTCCGTGTGAAAGGTTATCCCCCTTAAGATTTCCCCTCCCGTGAAACCCATGAATTCTAAGTTAAGAATGAGAAATTTTTCTTTTAAATAAACCAAAATGGTTAAAGTAGGAATTTTTTTTGGTAAAACCCGGGGACTTATTCTCTGCTGGGGAAATATTATCCACTTTTCCGAAAGATTTTCAGACTTACTCGGTAACTAATTATCCCCAGGGACTACCGAAATCTTTATTTTTTAAATGGTTCGGGGGGTAGCCATAGGAATCCCGTTGGACGGGGGGGTAGCAGATTTCCCTACAAAAATTAATTTTAATTCCAATTCATTGTAACGAGAAAAATTTATCGAGTGGAGAAACAATTAAAAATTTTAAATTTATATAACCCACTAAATAAAGGAGAATAACAAAAAAAAATTTTGGGGGAAAAAACCCGGGCTCACACTTTTGATTTAAGCGTGGGTATTATTTCCTATAAAAAACAGCACCGGAGCTCACCGGGAATAGCTGGAAAAAGTAAAATTTCGGTAAATTTTCATACAGTAGTCGATCATTATAGTGGGTTCATTAGATTTTCCCCCCTAAGCCAACCCCCTACACACTAACCTAGACCATGGGGAAATGAGCTGTAAAAGGACCACACTTTAGCGCCGTGCCTAGCCGCCCTAGCAGCTGCGCTAGCCGCCACGCTCCCCTCAGCTATGCCGCGCTTCCCCGCCACAGACGCCGTGCCTACCCGCCCTAGCCGCTACAGTGCCGCGTCTAGCCGCACGCCAAACCCACACCCTCGACACCGCCAACATGTCGAAGAAAGGCGTGGACCCCTCGTCAGGGGGGAATCCTGGATACCTCTCACCCTACCCGCAGCGTCTCATGATTACGCTATAACCCCAAGCTAAAAACCCTGTACATTATCCCGCTTGAAGACTCGTGGACGCACCTCCAAAGAAGGGAGACACGGGCCGGGCCCGGGGAACACTCTTATTTTTCCAAGTTCCGAAGTTTTCCCAAAGACAAGAAAAAGGGTTTCCCTTCTCGGTGGTCCATCCCCAAAGGACCGACCCGGTGGTCGAGCCATACACGCCATACTATCCATTCACCGTCGGCCGAGGCGCCACGACTTTTTGCTGCGTCGTAGCAAGGAGCCGACGAAAATTGCTTCCGCATCTCAAGCTTCAAAACCCGATCTACGGAGACCTCCTAAAACTAATCGAGGAGTTTTCCCGTATGCAGTGTTATTAAGATTAGTTAAATTTTAAAAAAATTGGGGAAAAAATTTTTTGAACGTGCAATTATCCTTGTTTTTTGAGCTTGAAAGGATAATATCTACTGGGGTTTGGGGTAGTTGTAGCGTCATTATTATTACCGTGTGTAAATCAAACAAAAAAAGTGTTAAAATGAAAAATTTTTCCCCAAGAAAAGTTAAAATTTCATGATTGATTAAGGAAGATGAGTGCATTTCGGGCCCGTGTAAGAGTTGTGTGCGGTAAATGGTGGGAAGGGCCCCCTCTGGGACGACCCTAGCAAGGAGTGACGTTATTACCCAGGTAGGAGGTGAGGGATATTTTTCTTTCACTGAATTTTTTTTCACGGACGCAGTCTTTTTCGGTGAGAGGAGTTTTTTAATTTCGAGTAATTGTCAACCTCTCAACCTTACGTCAACCGGTTTGCGGGTAGCGGACACTTAGGATTTGATGGGCTCTCGTCAGTTACCCTGGGGTAGCCGGGGGAAACACAAAATAGAAAGATAGGGAGCGAATGTGAAAGTCCCCTTTGCCCACATAACTTTGACCAGGAAAAGAAAACAAAATGAGGGTCAGAAGTCAAAATTTGGGCTAGGAGATTCTCATTTCTAGAATTTGGAGTATTTTCTTGACGGGCTCAGCTGGTTTGGTGAGAGAAGCATTTTTATTCGAGATGTATATGCTACTCAACTACATCAACCACTTGCGGTGTGCGGATATTTCAGGGCTTGCTAGTTGCTTGTTACATAACCTGAGTATAGCCGGGGTGCGTCTCTGGGCATTCCTAGCAACGAGAATAGGTACGAGTCAGGTTTTTAGATACGTTACCCAGTCGGAGGTTTTATTGGGATACTTCCCTCTCATTGAAAATTCGTGTAGTTTATGCCATTCCCGGTTACCCATGAGGATATACCGACAAGTACCCCTCAAGAATAGTAGAATATCCAGTAAATTTAAACCCTAAAAAAGGCCCCTTCGCACAATCCTCTTGACAAAGATTTCGAAAGGAAAACTGAGGGGCAGTAGTAGTTATTTGATGTTAAACATTAATTTCAACCGGGGGATAAAAATTGTAATGCCCATTATCCCTACATTTTCCCTAGTATATTACTCTCTAGGATGTATGCTTAATAACCATTTAGTTATTTTCTCAAACTAAGTGAAAACCTCACTCCGTGTATAAGTGCACGACATTTTTAGGAAAAAACGTCATTCAAATTCTTCATTTTGCCCATCATTAGTGTCTTATTGCTCTCTCTTCCCTTTTTTATCCCCCCTTTTCACCCTCCCTTTTTTCCCCCATAATGCATGAGCACGAGGGCGATTGGTGCGACATTAAATTCGCGGTTACCCTAAGGGGTTTGTGTCAAACTCTTTTTTTTTTTCTTGATCCCGTAAGATCGCATAAATCTCTTAGATTCTTAGAAAACGAAAAAAGGGGAGAAAAAGGTTTTTTTCAAATATTACCCATTTGTTTGTACACCAAAAGCTAGCCATTAAAGCCTTCCAAATATCTTTTTTTTTATATCACTACCTATTCCTTTTAAAAAAAGCGTTCGTACGGTCGCTCTGGGTAAATTTAATACCCTCCCCGTTGATTGTATTATGAATTAAATTTTTTTTATCAAATTAAAAGAATTTTGGGTTTTTAGTTATTCCATGTATGATATTGCTCCCCCAGCTAATAAGAGTCAGTCGAGCGTTCGCCCCGTATATGAAGACTCAAGTGAGTATTTGAACATTCGTTTAAATTTCCCCCGTTTAGCTGTCCCATCTCCCCGGACAACCATGCGAAGGCATTCGCTTCTTCTCCGTTCCCAGGTAAGGTTTATCGTTTTCATCTCTTTTATTTTTTTTCTTGTGATGTGATATCTTTAAACCCGTGTTAGCCCCCCCCCCCCCCCCCCCCCCTAAAAAAAGAGTTTTGTTTTTCTCCGTTTCCCCGGCAAGGGGGGGGACGTTTCAAGTGGGGAAAAACTATTCCCCATGGTCAATTTGCACAACATTTTCAGTACTCCCCCCAAATTGACTCCTTATATTTCCATGTCTAAGTTAGATGATTTTTCTTTTAGGGGTTGGTGAGGGCCCAGAATATAGTCGTGTGAAAGGTTATGCCCTTCAAGATTCCTCCCCTGATAACCCATGAATATGCCTAAGTTTAAAGTAATCGTCAGACCCTTTTTTTTTTTCCTAATTATGTTTAATCAAAACCCTAATCCACCCAAAAAAAATTTATTTTCCCGGCCTTATTTCCGTAAAAACACGACTTTTTTAAAAGCGCGCGAAAAAAAAATCTTCCCCAACAGGGGTACGACTGTTTTTGATGAGTCAGAAAAGGGCCCCGCAGACCTCGTCTGACACCTGTCGGGAAAAAGGTTTTGATTTAGCGATTGTACTTTGGTGTCAACAGTGAAAATGCGCTGTGACCGACATCTTTCCCACACACACGTGCACACACGCCCCCTTCCCCACCACGCCTGCGCACCAACACCCCCCCGCACGCACACACACATACACACACAACACACCGTGTGTGGAGGCGGTATGTGGAAGGAGGCGTGGTTGCAGGCGTTTTGGTGGGAAGGGGCCGTGTGTGCAGGCGTGTGTGTAAAAGGGTGTCGGGGGCAGACGTGTGTGTGGGAAGGAGGCGCGTGGCAGGCGTGTGTGTGGGAAGGGTGTCGGTTGCAGCGTGTGTGGGGGAAGGAAGGTGTGTTGGGAAGGGGGTGTTGCAGGCGTGTGTGGGGGAAGGAGCTGTGTGCAGGCTTCTGTGGGGGAAGGGGTGTCGGGTACAGGCGTGGTGGGGGAAGGGGCGTGTCTGCAGGGTGTGTGTGGGAAGGGGCGTATAGCAGGCTGTGGGGGGAAGGAGGCGTGATGAAAAGGTGGTGTGGGAAGGAGGGTGTGTGCAGGCGGTGTTGGGAAGGGGTCGGTGTGCAGGCGTGTGTGTGGGAAAGGGAAAGCGTGTTGCGGGGTGTGTGGGGGAAAGGAGGGTGTGTGCAGGCGTGTGTGTGGGAAGGGTGTGGGTGTGCAGGCGTGTGTGTGGGACGGAGGCGTGTGTGCAGGGTGATTTGGGAAGGGTGTCGGTTGATGGCGGGGTGTGGGGGACGGAGGGTGTGTGCAGGCGTGGTGTGGGAAGGGTGTCGGTGTGCGGGCAGGTTGGGGGGACGGAGGGTGTGTGCAGGCGTGGGTGTGGGAAAGGGAGACGTGTAGCAACGGGGGGGGAAAGGAGGCGTTGTGCAGGCGTGTGTGGGAAGGTGTCGATGTGCGGGCGTGTTGGGGAAAGGGAAGCACTGCCCCCAAAAAGGATGGCATGTGGCATATACAAAAAAATCTATCAAAAAACCCCCCCAAATATTTTCAAATACATAATTCTTTTGTTTACGTGCCTTGATCAAGGGGGGGAAGAGGAGCCCCCCTGATGCTACGTCACGGAGCTTGAGCCCGAGGGCTGCAAATCTTTAGAGTGTTTGAGAACTCGGGGGAAAATTTCAGATTTTGATTGCGGATTATTTAAAAAAAGGCTGATGGATACAAAAAATGACGACGTATTTTTGATATATCGTTAAGGTATGATTTTATTGCATTAAATCAGGGAGAGAAATGGTTTGGACGATTTCTTTAAGGATGAGTAACCTTTTTTGTTAAAAAACCCAAAAGAGTTAAAGTAGGGTTTTTTTTTGCTAAACCGGGTGACTTATTCTCTGTTTTTGGAAAAATTTTCCACGTTTTCCCAAAGGGTTTTTGATTACTTTGGGAAGTTCCGAAATATTCCTAAAGGGAAAGTATCCCCATGCTACCGTAAACTTTTTTATTTTAAATCTGTTCAAGGGGGTAGACCAAGGAAAACCGCTTGGCTGGTGGCAGCATTTCCCTACTAAAATTTAAATTTTCCAATTTAGTTTTAACGAGAAGAAATTTAAACCTCAGTGGGATTCAATTTAAAAATTAAATTTATATAAAAAGTCAAAAACAGAGAGTTAACAAAAAAAAAGGGGGGAAAAACCGGCATCCATGTGTGTGTGGGTGTGTGTGTGTTGTGTGGTGTTTTGGTGGGTGTGTGTGTTTTGTGTTGTGGGGTGTGGTGTATATAAAAAAAAAGAATTTTTTCTTTCTTTTTTCACTTAGTTTGTGTTTAATTTATAAATCAATCCTGTTGTGGTTTTAAAGATTAAAGGAAATTTGAAAAATATGAAAACTTTCCCCAATTCGTAAGAAAACTAGTGTGAGAAATATTTTTTTTTTACCATTTTTTTGGGGCATTTTACCCCCCAAAAGGGTAATCTTAAACTTTACCAGAATCGAAAAAGGTTAAAGGTATTTTCCCCTCCCCAAAAAAAGGGAAAATCTATTTGGGACACTACTTTCACTTCACGGTGACCTCCCTTTTTATCTTCCGCTGTTTCAAAGAATGCAAGGCAACAAAACTTGCTACACTTTCCTCATAAATTCAAAATCCCTTTCCGATGCCAACAATGTGCTCTGTCTTTCGCCCTTTTTCTGGTTCGAGTGAAGGCGTTTAGCTGACCCCTGCTCCAGGCCCCATTTAAAAACCTTAAAATACAAGAAGAAAAAAGTCCTATAACGTACCTTAAAATTTAAATTTTATGCCGAAAACATCATCATCACATTTTTAGCTATTTAAAATATTTCAATTACGAAAGTTTATGCCAAAATAATTAGGAGTAGCTTTTATCTAAGGGGCTTCGTCTTCCGGGGAATGTATTTTTCTTCGTCATTTACTATGTAGATTATCAACAATTAACAAAGATAGCAATTTTTTTGGGGGCAAAAAAATAAGAAAAGAAAAGTAAACTAAGGAAATTATGTATAGTCTATACAATGCAATTATTCACACAAATGTAGTATTGGATGCAAAAAAGCCTATTTCTTTGTTCAGAAAATAAAAAATACTGCAGGAAGATACATGTTTTTCATGAAAATAGCAATACTAAAAACAGCCCCCCCAACCCCCCAAATTTTTGAGCTGAGGGGTTTCACACAATTATTCCGCATATAAGGTTTTTTATGAGCAGTATGTAGCGTTTTCTGCAATAAAACCCCATTTAACATAGTAGTAGGTTTGAACATGTAAAAATTTAAAGAAATGTGCAAAGGTTTTTTTTGGCAATTTTTGGGACCATGCAGAGGTGTATTGCACCTTAGTCCCTTTTTATTTTTTTCGTTTCAAAACTGTGATTTTTTGAAAAAATGAAAAAAAAAAACACACAAAAACACAACACACACACAACCACACACACCACCCCACCCCACACACACACCACACACACACCACACACACCAAAAACACACACACACACACACAAAACACACACACACACACACACACCCACAACCCCCAAAACACACCACACACAACACAACACACACACACACCACACACACCACCCCACACACACACACCAACACACACACACACCCCCACACACACACACAAACCCCACACACACCACAACACCCCCACACACACACACACACCCACACAAACCCCACACAAACACACACACACACACACAAAAACACCCACACACCCAAAAAAAAAAAAAAAAAAAAAAAAAAAAAAAAAAAAAAAAAAAACAAAAAAAAAAAAAAAAAAAAAAAAAAAAAAACCCAACCCAAAAAAATGAGAGAGAAGGGAGAGAAAAAAAAAGGGGAGAAAAAAGAGAGGGGGGAAAAGGGAAACCCAGGGA
>JACEEZ010004498.1:7500-17954 GCA_016584305.1 Chionoecetes opilio | reverse complement strand
CTTCTCTCTCTCTCCTCTCTCTCTCTCTCTCTCCTCTCATCCTTGTCTCCCTTGGTCTTCTCTTCAAATTGACATCAATACCCATTGTTCTAGTTGCATACATGTGTGTTGCTGCATCATCATCTTTCCGCGGGACAAAAGGTGGTTTTTTAATTTTGGACACGAGACAAATGACATGTAACCTATGAAACTATGCAGCCTCGTGTCCAAAATAAAAAAAACACCTTTTGTCCCGCGGAAAGATGATGAATGCAGCAACACACATGTATGCAACATACCATGGAGGGTGAAAGAGAGATGGGTCACGGGGTCACGTTATTTATATTCTTGCTTATTATTTTTTGTTTTTTTATGTGGTGAGGAGAGAGAGAGAGAGAGAGAGAGAGAGAGAGAGAGAGAGAGAGAGAGAGAGAGAGAGAGAGAGAGAGAGAGAGAGAGAGAGAGAGAGAGAGAGAGAGAGAGAGAGAGAGAGAGAAAAGGTTTAACGTGTGGAGAAAAGTATTAGGATTTTACTTAGGTCTTTTTTTCTCTGTTGATATTTTTTTCGTGTGTGTGTCAACTCATGTGCAATCTGTTGATGTTGATTCTATTTTCTTTTTCACGTGGTTGTAATCTATTTCTAACTTTATGAGTGAAGAACAGTTGACAGACGGATGGGGAGAAAAATGAAATAATAAGGTCATTATTCGTGGACTTTATAGAAAAAAATTGATCGCTGTGCATCCAACGCTCTACTTATTTTTTTATTTCTTTAATATTTTCACTAAACTTTTCCCAGCGACTTTTTTTTCTTTCATTTTTGTCCACTTTTTTACACACACACACACACACACACACACACACACACACACACACACACACACACACACACACACACACACACACACACACACACACACACACGCGCACACACACACACACAAGCGATGGAGTAAGAGCTTTATTTTTCTGATACTTTCGTCAATTTATGTTATTTATGTGTCGGATATTTGCATTAACTGGTGTGTGTGTGTGTGTGTGTGTGGTGTGTGGTGTGTGTGTGTGTGTGTGTGTGTGTGTGTGTGTGTGCGGTCTCGTTTTTTACCCCATAACAACCTGGCTCCGGTCATATATTTCGTCTCTTAATGTGTGAAACAGACAGACAGACAGACAGACAGACTGACATATATACAATGAGAGATAGATATACAGGTGAGTGCGTGCGAGCGAGCTCATTAAATCAGCTTTTTAAAGAGAGAGAGAGAAAGAGAGAGAGAGAGAGAGAGAGAGACAGAGAGAGAGAGAGAGAGAGAGAGAGAGAGAGAGAGAGAGAGAGAGAGAGAGAGAGAGAGAGAGAGAGAGAGAGAGAGAGAGAGAGAGAGAGAGAGAGAGAGAGAGAGAGAGAGAGAGAGAGAGAGAGATGAAAAGACTGATCTGCCTTCCTCCCCTTTAAGGAAAAACAAACAATTAGAATAACTTATGCGGTGGATTACGGAGAGATATTACGTCATTGTGTTGCTGCTGTGTGTGTTGCTTCTTCCAACGCGCCAATTAGCAAGCAGGGTTGTGTGTTGCAATTTCAGGTGTTGTTTTAGTTGTTTTTTTGTCACTGCTAGTTAGTCTTAATGTGGCGCAGTTGTAGTTGAATTAGTATTAGTATTAGTATTAGTATTAGTATTAGTATTAGTATTAGTATTAGTAATAGTATTAGTAGTAGTAGTAGTAGTATAATAGTAGAAGTGGTATTAGTAGTAGTAGTAGTAGTAGTAGTAGTAGTAGTAGTAGTAGTAGTAGTAGTAGTAGTAGTAGTAGTAGTAGTAGTAGTAGTAGTAGTAGTAGTAATGGTATTAGTAGAAGCAGTAGTAGTAGTAGTAGTAGTAGTAATAGTAGCAGTAGTAGTAATAGTAGTAGTAGTAGTAGTAATGGCAGACGTGTTAGAAGAGGTGGAGAGAGAGAGAGAGAGAGAGAGAGAGAGAGAGAGAGAGAGAGAGAGAGAGAGAGAGAGAGAGAGAGAGAGAGAGAGAGAGAGAGAGAGAGAGAGAGAGAGAGAGAGAGAGAGAGAGAGAGAGAGAGAGAGAGAGAGCGAAAAAAATAACAAAAAGCGAACCGTCTTTCCAAAAATTCAATTGCTTACCAGATAACACCGGAAGCATCACGAATTTCAAGACTTTTCGCTTTGCTTGTCACTTCACGTTGACTTCCGGGAAGAAAAGAAAGCGTCAGCAACAGAACTCTTGGAAACAGCTTAAATAATACATGGTGGGCTGATGTGTGGAGACGAGGCTGGATTATAAGGAGTTTTAAAGGAGAATTTCATGGCTAGCTTAAGTTTTCTCATTTTTTTTTTCTTTCACATCACGCCTTGAATTTCCGCATCTTTTCCCTTAACCCCTTAAGACCCAGCACGTAATTTCCATTGTAATTTGACTACTATTAGACGATTTAATGAATATAAGCATTATTTTATAGATATGACTAGTTTAGTATCCTTGTCCACTAGCTAATTTGGTATATTAAGTTAGTTTTCGTAATTTAATGGCTAACAACAGACGATTTTATATAGCAAAGGAAAGACCTGGGCGTGAAGGGGCTAACTTGTTGATGGGCAGAGTATCTTTCTTACGTTCTTGAAAACTGTTTCTTTCATAGCTCGGTTATGTAATTGGAGGAAAGGAATTTGAAGAGTAAGGGAAGAGTAATTAGGGATAACATGGAAGCTTCTATTATTGGGTTTGGGATAAGGAAGCTAAATATTTGTCTATCTATGTAGGTATATATCTATATCAATATTGCTGGTGAAGATTATTTTTTATTTGTGTTTTTTGTTCTTAAGTCAGTTTTTTTTCGTGTATTTCGCGTTTCTTTTTAGTGTACTTAGTTAGTGTATTTCTAGTTTCTTTTTTAGTGTACTTAGTGTATGTCTAGTTTCTTTTTTAGTGTACTTAGTGTATTTCTAGTTTCTTTTTTAGTGTACTTAGTGTATTTCTAGTTTCTTTTTAGTGTACTTAGTGTATTTCTAGTTTCTTTTTTAGTGTACTTAGTGTATTTCTAGTTTCTTTTTTTAGTGTACTTAGTGTATTTCTAGTTTCTTTTTTAGTGTACTTAGTGTATTTCTAGTTTCTTTTTTTAGTGTACTTAGTGTATTTCTAGTTTCTTTTTTAGTGTACTTAGTTAGTGTATTTCTAGTTTCTTTTTAGTGTACTTAGTGTATTTCTAGTTTCTTTTTAGTGTACTTAGTGTATTTCTAGTTTCTTTTTAGTGTACTTAGTGTATTTCTAGTTTCTTTTTAGTGTACTTAGTGTATTTCTAGTTTCTTTTTAGTGTACTTAGTGTATTTCTAGTTTCTTTTTAGTGTACTTAGTGTATTTCTAGTTTCTTTTTAGTGTACTTAGTGTATTTCTAGTTTCTTTTTAGTGTAGTTAGTTAGTGTATTTCTAGTTTCTTTTTAGTGTACTTAGTTAGTGTATTTCTAGTTTCTTTTTAGTGTACTTAGTTAGTGTATTTCTAGTTTCTTTTTAGTGTATGTTTAGGTTTCTTTTGTGTTATAATTTTTTTTGGGTAAATATTTTTTATACGTCTATTTATTGAAGTCTTTGTTTTCAAGTGTATTTAGTGATTTTTATGACTGTCTTTTGTTTATGACTTATGACTTATGACTTATGACTTATGACTTATGACTTATTATCTTAACTTATGACTTATTAATATGACTTTTCTTTTCTTATGACTTTGTTTCTTTTGTTTATGTTTAGGTTCCTTTTGTGTTATAATTTTTTTCTCTCGACTGGATTGCATGCCTTTTGAACTTCTTGTTATTTCTTTTGTGTTTGTGTTGAGGTGACTTCTGTGTTATTGCAGTGGTAAGTTTTCCTCATACTGCAATGTGTTTTGTATGTTGCCTGGAGGGATTGGTGTGTGTGTGTGTGTGTGTGTGTGTGTGTGTGTGTGTGTGTGTGTGTGTGTGTGTGTGTGTATGTGTGTTTGTAATATAAGGCCGGCTTTGTTTACGCGGATTAGCTCTAACTTCAATTATCCCTCCTCTTCCTTTATCCCTCTCCTCCTCCTCCTCCGCTTATCTCTTTCTTCCTATCTTCCACTCATCTCTTCCTTTCTCTCATCTTCCTCCTGTTCCCATCTCTTACTCCCCTCTTCTCATTCTCCGCTCATCTCTTCCTTTCTCTCTTCCTCCTCCCATATCTTCCTCCTTTTCCTTCTCCTCCTCCTCCTCACATATTTATCACTCCTCCTCCTCCTCCTCCTCCTCCTCTCCTCCTCCTCCTCCTCCTCCTCCTCCTCCTCCTCCTCCTCCTCCTCCTCCTCCTCCTACCATCAATCTCGCACCTGCAGAACGTCCTCTAATTAGTGACTTCTGAAGAAGGTGGAAGCTGCTGCAGAGTCACCAGGTGATTGGATTGCCACCCTACTTACGGGGTGACCGACGCTCAATATCCTGAGGTCTCGGCTTAACCTAGTGGAGTTTATGATACGAGGCAAGGATCGACCACCTAATCCTGCCTCTCCTGCCGCCCTCCTTCCCCTCTGGTCGTTTTATTTCCCCTCATTTTCCATCAGGTTTTTCTCATGTCGACCTCCTAATCCTACCTCTTCTGTCACCCTCTTTCCCCTCTGGTTAGTCTTATTTCCCCTCACTTTCCCAATATTTTTTCGCATGTGTTTGTGTTCCTTGCGGCGCCCTTTTGATGAAGTCTTGCCGCCTCGCCTCGCCCTTTCAACGTCTTCCCTTTTTTCGTCTCTGTCGCCGCTGTGCCCCGTGAGGTTTCGGTGGAATATTAATACCTCACTTGACGTTGGGAGTTGCGTAAGCTTAGTTTTTTTGTAAGTTTTCTTGTACCTTTGAAATGCCAAGGGCGATACAACCAACTAAATAGTGAGTTATATGAAGTTTAACGTTGCGTCAGCACTTAATTAGACTATATTGCGATTATCAAGGGTTTTTGAAACTTGGGGTTAGGTGTATTCAGCCACAGACAGCTTCACACACCCAATGCATATATAGTAATGCTATGACGCCTCGACCTACTGACCCCTGGGCCCAAAGACCGACACGCTTCCGCTGTACCTCACCTTCACCAAGTAAATAGTATTTCCAATTAAAATCCACATCAGCGATACCCGATGGGCGATATTCGCGTATTTACCATTGTATATTTTCTTATGTTCGATAATATATATAATGTGAAGCCTTGCAAATACATTTATTTTAATTTGTTTATAATTGCATGGACATTTTCAGGGTGAAATTACATTAAAATTGTTTTGAATCAAATATATATATTTGCTTTTAAAACTATGTCAATATCAAAATATTCTCCATACATAAAGATAAAACGTATAGATGTAGTTCTAGAGAAGAGGCCCCAGTTGAGCTGGATGTGCTTGCATCAAGTTTTCAGTCCGAGTCAGAATCATCATCATCAGATCCTGTGACATCTACGTTTCTGCAAGCATCTGGATCACACTTGCAAATTTCCGTCCATGGCATATCATGTTCTCTGCAGGAACAACGACCACTGCATTGGCTTTTTGTGCATCCACACCTGGCCAACTGGAGGATAGAATCCGGAGCTAGAGGAATTCTGCTGAGTGTTGGGATGTAATCTCCTTCTGGTATGCTGATGTTCCATCCTAAGTTAGTGGGTGAGCCGACATCCATAATTGGTTTGAGTGCCTGCCTCCAGATGATACATTGATAATGTACGCGACGAATATGTTCATGAAGTGAACCTTTAGTAGGAGATAATTTCTCTGTGCCTTGTTGGGTTTTAAGACCTCGGAAGTGGTACCATCTAAGTGCTGCTGCTGTGGTCAGATCAACGCTCTTAGGACTCAATAACTTGCAGATCAGTTCCTCACAGCGATCTAGTACACCCAGTGAGGGTTCTTGGTCCCTTCCTAGCTGACCAAGAGCACCAATGACATCATCACCACAGAGTTGAAATGTGTTCCACCATGAAGTCTTGCTCTTGCCGAATATCAGTCCAGTGTTGTCACATCCACTGATGGCATGAAAACCAAGGAGAGCTTCAGCACGACTTTCAGCAAGTGCGCGGCGTATATGTAATAGTAGTATTGTTCGTCGATTAGTTCCTGTACCCATTATTATAGCTGCATCGTCACCTAGAACTGGTTGATGATGTATGGCTAGCACCATCACGTCTGTGTCTGGGGAGTAGATATGAACCGAGAGTCCAGGCTTGTGTGCTTGGTACAGGTACAACCCATCGATAAGCAACCTATAACATTCCGTGCAGTTTTAGACTAAAAAAAACGTTTTCCTGTGTAAGTTTTGTGTAAAATGACCTTTAATTTGACCTTTGACCTTGTTATTGACATTTTATTACCAAAATGACCACAAAAATGGATTCCTCGTATCAAAATTAGGTAAAATAATGCTGTTGCATCTAATTCTAGGACCATCAAGTACATATAAGTGGACTCAACACCAGCATTCTACGCTTAAAATCCAAGATGGCCGCCATTAATCCAAAATGGCGTCCAAAAAAATGCCAACATTGTTTTTTACAAATATCGGACCATAATCAATCAAATTAACCATATTTGGAAGAATCTATATAAAATGTTCACGAAATGACATAAGACCGTGTACTCGATGAGTACACGATGAATGAGGCCGCGGTTACGTCATGTAATTAGGCGGGGATCCTCCATGTACTTAAGTAGCTTGTCTGTACTCAATGATTTGATTAATGAGTCAACCTAGAGGGAGAGAGAGAGAGAGAGAGAGAGAGAGAGAGAGAGAGAGAGAGAGAGAGAGAGAGAGAGAGAGAGAGAGAGAGAGAGAGAGAGAGAGATAACATTATATTTGAGAGAGAATATTTTATTTCGCAAAATCTTTTGTCACAAATGATTTAGAAGTGGGGCAAGTGAGTATATTTCACTCTCATTCACTCCTCTTTCTCTCTCTCTTTTTCTCTCTCTCTCTCTCTCTCTCTCTCTCTCTCTCTCTCTCTCTCTCTCTCTCTCTCTCTCTCTCTCTCTCTCTCTCTCTCTCTCTCTCTCTCTCTCTCTCTCTCTCTCTCGCTCTCTCTCTCTCTCTCAATCTCTTTCTTTCTCTCTCTCTCTCAGAATAATGTCCTTATCTATATGCTGCAACGTTCATCTCTGTCTCCTCTTTGCCACAGAGCTGCGCTGCCACACTTTGTCTTCCCGGCGCTGTCAGGCTGCGTCGTGGCAACCAGCGAGACGAGACGCGCGGCAACAAAATAAGAAAACAAAAATAAAAATCACACGTTCCTAGACCACGGTACCGGACTTAAATATTTATAAACGCGTCCTTTTAATATTTATAGGAGAGATTAATGGGCCATAAAGAAAGGCGGGAATATTGGCGGCGTGTGAGGCGTTGCTACACAGAGGAGGCGGTGAATCATCCGTCTTATTTACGCGAAAATTAATATTGATAGTTTGCTGCCTGGGTGAATACATGGAGTGTTGACGGGCTGGCGGTGGGCGGCGAGAGACACTGCGTTGCTGAAGGACACTGCGAGCTGTCAAGTGTGATGGGAGGTCTGGAATTACCTCCTTGACGTCCGCTGCCCTGTGGTGGACGAGGAGGCAGTAGCGATTCATGCGAGGAGGAGAGGGGGAGGGGGCGCAGGGGAGGAGGCTGCCTGCACCTCACACCTCGAGCACGGCATGAATAAAATAGAAGAGGATGAAGAGAAGGAGACAGAAGAGGAGGAAAAGGAAGAGAGAGAGAGAGAGAGAGAGAGAGAGAGAGAGAGAGAGAGAGAGAGAGAGAGAGAGAGAGAGAGAGAGAGAGAGAGAGAGAGAGAGAGAGAGAGAGAGAGAGAGAGAGGAGAGAGAGAGAGAGAGAGAGAGAGAGAGAGAGAGAGAGAGAGAGAGAGAGAGAGAGAGAGAGAGAGAGAGGAGAGAGAGAGAGAGAGAGAGAGAGAGAGAGAGAGAAGGAGGAAAAGGAGGAGAAAGAGGAGGGACAGAAGGAGAGAGAAGGAGGCAGAGGAGTACGGAGAGGAGACAGAGGTGGAAGACAGGAAGTAAGATCAATCACGAACCATCGCCATGAAAATATTAGGGTCAAGTGGATCTTCCCGTGATATTAAGGCGCCAGGATCGAGCGGTATTTGGGTAAAAAGTAGTGAAGTACATAAGAAAATACGGAAGCTGCAAGAGGACGCGAGACCTACACGTGGTAGTTCCTGTAAATGTAATGTAAAGTAATGTAAAAGTAATGTTAAGTATCTAGATCATGTATACCAGAACGCGTCCTTGCTGGAGTGCTGAGGGGACGCCGCTCTGAGGCCACACAGAGAGGGGACGAGGGTGATATAGGACCTCCGTAATGCCGTAAAAATAATGTATCTCTTCAGTGTGTGCGTGGCTGTATATATTACGTCATTGTTTGGTTTCGGCTTGATTTGTGTACCTCTGAGCATCGCAATTTCGCCATCCCCTTCGTCGCCGCTGTGTGGGCTGCCTGATTCACCCGCGGCGGTCTCCTTGGGACTCACATTGCCGACACCTGCTGCTACGCCCCTCTACCTTATTCTCTTACTGTCTTCTTTAAAGGGACTGGCAAAGACTACTGTATACAGTAGTCTTTGGGACTGGTAACTAACCGGGCTTTTTGTTACCTCTTTTTGTTGTGCCCTTGACCAGTCCTTTGTGATGGGGAAAAAAAAACCCTCCTGAGATGTCTCCCCGTGAAGCTTGTATGTACCACTGCTGGGTGTGTGTGTGTACCTTACAATCGCCACCCGGCCCTTGCACACCTGCCTTGCACACCTGCCTTGCACACCTGCCGCTACTTGACCCTCCTCCTCCAGGGTCCACCGTTGCCCCGCCACATAATCCTTGAGTCCTTGAGAACGAGACACGTGCGAGGAAAGCCGATCTCTCCTGCAAACACTTACTAATGGACGGGAAGCTACCTTCTTTTATTGACTCTTCACTCCTGCTGCTCGAGGTTTGCCAGGCACTGAGAGGACTTCATTTTTTCTTCTTTTTTTTTACGTTGGAGCCTATAGTGCCTGTAGGCTATTTTTTTCTAGGCCACAGTGGAGAAGACAGAGGTGATAGGTATCTTGGAAACCCAGGCCTGCTGTTACTAGGCTCAACATTCTGGTAATCATAAGTAAGTAAGTAAGTAAGTAAGTGTCTGGTAATCATACGTGTGGTGTGCAGTAAAGTCATCAGAGTGTCGCAGTGAATAGCAATTACATGACGTTCTTCTTTTTTTTTTGCAATAATGAACACGCATTTCGGAATCACCAACCTTCCCGTGCACTTATATGACTTTGAGTTCCGCTAACTTATGCTAATCTAATACGAAATTTGAAAGAACCATTTAGAACTTCTAGAAAAATGAGCAAGACATTAGCGGCGGAGAGGACGAAAACAGGCCACATATTCCCCAACTCTGCGAGTATGTGGTTACCGAATGAAGACGCTTGGCTGTAGCTCCGAAACTAACCACAGGATCTCTCGAAAATACCTTCATTGTGATTCCCGCCCATAGTTACGATTATAATTCCAGGAAACCTAACCCAAGCTAACCGTCACCTAACGTAACTTAACCTGACGTGTTCAAGAGTAAACGCCACATACTGTTCCAGAAAACAGGACTATGCGGGCGGGACACAGGCGGGGCGGCGAGGCATCCTTATGGTACACACGCGCCAGGAGATTCTAGTCCACCACTTTGCGTCCAGCCAAAGAGGAGCGCCACAAGCTACACACATCGGGGTTCATGGCGGTTACATGTCATTTGGTACTGAAGCGATTGGTACTGAGGTCAACTGATCACGAGTTCACTTCGTCCACGCGCCATATGGGACACAGGTTAATTTGGCCTCAAACCGTCTAGGCCACGAGTCAATTCGGACCCAACTCGAACTGGCCACAAAGTCAGATAGGACCCAAAACCGGGGAGGGAGAGAGAGAGAGAGAGAGTTTCTCTCTTTTTATTAATTTATCATTATTATTATTATTGTTGTTGCTGTTATTATTATCATTATTTTTCTTAATATCGTTATCAACATTATAACTATCATAACTGCTTCACCTGAAGAAAAACACACACACACACACACACACACACACACATTAAAATGTCATGTCTGTGTGTGTGTGTGTGTGTGTCTGTGTGTGTCTGTGTCTGTGTGTGTGTGCGTGTGTGTGCGTGTGTGTGTGTGTGTGTGTGTGTATGTGCGTGTGTGTGTGTGTGTGTGTGTGTGTGTGTGTGCGTGTGTGTGTGTATGATGAGTGTGCGTGGATGTGTGAGTTGGTATGTGTGTGTGTGTGTGTGCGCCCCTCTGTCCTCGTCTCCAGGGAGCTGTCCTGACTCTCTCTCTCTCTCTCTCTCTGATATATACAACCCCCTGATATTGAAATTATAATTGATGGCCGTGAGATAAATCAAGTTAAGGAAATAAAGTTTTTAGGAATAACAATAGACAGTAAACTAAATTGGCACT
>JACEEZ010004498.1:0-2500 GCA_016584305.1 Chionoecetes opilio | reverse complement strand
ATCGCTTCAGTACCAAATGACCGGCACCCTTCATGGCTGTGTCCCCTGTCCACGCCCACATTCGTTGCTCTTGTTGATGTGCAGGCAGGCGAGGGCGGGACACTGAGCACACACAAGGCCGTGGGAAGGACGTAGTTCGAGGTAGAATTAATGGCTATTGTGTGATGGGTCCCGAATATAAAGAAAAAAATGCTAATTAGAGTACGTTCCTCTAATGAAATGAGAAGTTGGGGAGGAGAAACGGTAGAAGAGGATGGAGAGAAGGAGGCACAAGAGGAGGAAGAGGAGGAAAAATAAGAGAGAGAAGGAGGAAGAGGAAGAGAGGAGGAGGAAGAGAAAGAGAGAGAGAAGGAGAAAAAAGAGCTGGGAGAAGAGGAGGAAGAGAAGGAAGAAGAAGAGAGACAGAAGGAGGAAGATAAAGAAAAAGAAGAAAGACAGAAGGAGGAAGAGGAAGAGAGAGAGAATACATAGGAATACATAGGAATAACAGACACCAGGAGACCTATTGGTCCATAACTAGGGTATCTGTTGTACTACATACTACTAACTATCAACTACATGTAAGAGGACAGTTGGAAAATAATACCATGTCCCTAAAGAAGATAGGAACATGGAAGTTTCGTAGTGAAGAATGATAGGATATGAAGTATGCTAACTACAACTACCACTAACACTAATCGATCCGGGGGACTATATTATGAATTCGCAGGGCAATATCAATACCCATTTACTTTACAGTGCGCGTCAAGTCTGTTTTTAAATGAAGTTAATGTGCTGGCATCGACAACATTTGCTGGTAATTTGTTCCATCGATCAACAACTCTAACATTGAAATAATTTTTACGGAAATGAAATAATTTTTACGGAAAAGAGAAGGAGGAAGAGGAGGAGGGACAGAAGGAGAGAAAGAGGCAGAGGAGTAGGGAGAAGAGGAGACAGAGTAGGAAGAAAAAGAGGTGAAAGAGAAGTAAGAGCAATCACGAAGCACCACCTTGAAGATAAAAAGAAACGGTTCAAGGGAAGGGATGAGAAACGGCTCATGAAGGAGAAAAATAGGGTGGCAAAGAAACGACCTTCAATATAGCCGAGTGCATCAAGTCTCCTCGCCACTCATAAACTTATGCCAGGGGACCACCACCACCACCACCACCACCACCACCACCACCACCACCACCACCACCACCACCACCACCCATCACCACCACCACCACCACCACCACCACCACCACCACCACCACCACCACCACCAGAACCACCACCACCACCACCACCACCAACAACAACAACAACAACGTGTCGACGATATTTTTGAGCTAAAATTAAAACGCAGTCCTTGCCGCCACCACGTTTTTCGTAAGACACTTCAAATGAGTTTGGAAGAAAATGAGGGCAATGAGAAGAATGAGGAGGAGGAGGAGGGGAGGAGGAGGAGGAGGAGGAGGAGGAGGAGGAGGAGGAGGAGGAACACAAGGGAACGCAAAGGAGGAGCAAACGACAATAAACCTGCTGGTCCTAAAGAGGCTATTTGTGATAAACTACACTATTTAACCTAAAGCGAGAGATAAAGGTGAAGGCTCCTCCCACCGCCTTCCAATCCCCCCAGGAGAGGCTTGCTTGAAAAAAGAAAAACCCTGCGTAAGATAGAAAAAGTTACATGGAAATATCATAAGAAAGGATAAAACTACAGCTAACATTTAGGGACTTTTAGGGACTAGCATTTAAGGGGGCTTTTTGTTACTTTTTGTTGTACTCCTTGGCCAATCCTTTGTGATGTAAAAAAAAAATATAAGGATAACATCGACAATTTCAGAAAGTCTACATTTCGATGATTGGTTCGGAAATATTATTCTGATGACGGATGGTATATCAATTCTGAACTAGAGTAGGAGGAGGAGGAGGGATGATGATGATGATGATGATGATGATGATGATGATGATGAGGAGGAGGAGGAGGAGGAGGAGGAGGAGGAGGAGGAGGAGGAGGAGGAGGAGGAGGATTACATAGGATTACATAGGAATAACAGACACCAGGAGAACTATTGGTCCATAGCGAGGGTATCTGCTGAACTACATACTACTAACTATCAACTACTTGTAAGAAAACAGTTGGAAAATTATACCATGTCCCTAAAGAGGATAGGAACATGGAAGTTTCATAGTGCAGAATGATAGGATATGAAAAATACTAACTACAACTACCACTACCACTACAACTAATCGATACGGGGGACTAGATACGAATTCGCACTATCAATACCCATTTACTTAGCCGCCGTCAAGTCTGTTTTTGAATGTAGTTATGTGCTGGCTCCGAAACATTTGCTGGTAACTTGTTCCATCGATCAACGACTCTAACATTGAAATAATTTTTACGGAGATCTGTGATGCAACGTTGACCGTTTAGTTTAAACCACTTGTGTCATTGATCTGATATTCTCTGATTGTCAAACTTTGATCAGCATGTCCCGACGTTTCAAGTCCATCCTTTAATGAATGGCAT
>JACEEZ010004497.1:0-25136 GCA_016584305.1 Chionoecetes opilio | reverse complement strand
TACACTAAAAACCTTCCTCAATCAACACGAAGGAAGGCACCGGAACTACTCCGGGATCTCCCCGGGTTTTTTTTGACTCAAAGCTGAGTGAAGCAGCCCCAGGCAAAATACGGGGTTTTAAAAACCTCGTTTTTTTTGTTAGGGATTCCTGTTATACTGAGCTTTACTACTCTCTCGGGAAATAGCAGTAAAAATTCTTTCCCCTTTAAGTAGGTCCCCAAACCATCAACTTACACGGGGACTCTACCAAGTCAACTCACATATATTTTTTGTTTTATACCTGGTGGGAAAATTTCATCTATATTCTTTTTGTGTTTTTCTTAGGGTTAATTATCTTGTGTTATGTACATATGGTCATTTAGTTATAAAGCTTTTCTTAGTCATCTTGTTTGTGTTTCAAAAGCAAGATCATCTAACTCCTTGCTAAAGGGGATTTATTTGATATTTTTAAATTTTTTGTTATTACTTTTTCCTCACCTTTTTCCAGGTTTTCGGGCGTTTCTCCGCTACCATCTTAGACAACTCACTGTCTCGCTCGAAACAACAGTGTTAAATAAAAACGTCCGACAAGATTTTGCTTTGATATATGTAAAATCATATATTTTTTTCGTCCTCTGTTCGGTGTTTAAAAATTCCCCCTAGGAAAGGGGGGGGGTAAGCCTTAAAATTGCTGAGATCCGGGAGGTATAAAATAAATCTCCCAAATTTTATTTCATAAAAGGGGAAATCCCCCACCCCTCCTACTCGGAAAGGGGGGATAAAAGCCTTAGGACTTCGCGAGATCCGGGAAGTTTGAAAAAGCAATTTCCCCTTTATAATATATATTATAAAAGTTACATTTTTCCTCTTTGAAACGTCATTATAGGACACAGACAAAAAAAAATTATAAAAAAGATTTCAGAGTGATTAATAAAATCCCAAAATTTAAACACACTTATTTACAAACACATCTTTTGAAAAACTTTTTAGATGTTTTTTTTCATACAATTTTTCCGGGAAGAAGTTAAAAATTACATCCCTTTAAACTTTTTCTTAATCACGCAACATATTTAGGTTGTTTTTTCTACTACTGCAATAATCAAAAATAAAAATAATAAAAATAGTAAAAATAATAATATCACCTAGCTCTCTTTCTGAAAGTGTAAGTCTGAAGTAATTCAAACATTTCTTTATCTGGCTTCTCTATCCAAAACACCCCTTTTCCAGTATATAATTTTTTCTTGCTATTATTTTTTTCGATCCATGTGTTCTTTTAAAAAGAAAAATATTTTTCAACAATTTGTTCCTTGCGGAACACAAAGACTCTTTTTTCTTTTCTTCTTTTCCGAATCCTCAGAGCTGGGAAATTACCCCAGAGCCCAATCAAAAAATGTTTCCCTTTTCCTGAATTCTCAGACGCGGGGACATTTTTCCCAGACACAGCTGGGAGCCCTAACCACGACACACATAAGATAATGATTTTTCATTTTCAAAATAACTCAGCCCCGCTTCTTTGACTGGACGTATGTTGTCCCTCCCTTTTGACTTTGTTCGTTGATTTAATGAAGTATGACCACCCCCCAAAAGGGGTTTCTCGTATTGTGCATGATGTATTTTTCCCTTCTTTCCCAGGAATGCCTTTACCTGTTAACATTTTGACACAAAATGTAAACCCCAAAAAAACAATTTTGGTTTGGGAAAACAACTTCTAAAATTAGTTTTTCTCCTATTTCCCTTTTTTGAGAAGCCCCAACTTTCCTTATGAGAATCATCAACGGCAGTTTTGAGAGGAGAAATTAGAAGTATCAATCCAATCAACGAGAGGTTCTGTTTTAATTCCCTCGACACATCCTACATTCAAGGAGAAAATAAATGATCAGTATCATAAGATACCCCCCACCCTTTCTCATAACTCTTTTTCAAGATGTCATACCAAAATTATACACCTGCATTTTGCCAACCCAGTATCAAAAACCCCAAAAACTGGGGGGGAAAATTGAACAGTTAGCATTGGATACTGTTTTAACATTTCTCTTAATGGAATGACTTTTTGAAAGTATGTATTTCTAATAGATTTTAGAAATTGCTTTTGAGGACGAAAACCCTTCGAAATTGTAGCATAGTTTTCTCCATTAATAAAAATTTTTACCAAAAAAGGTTTGAGCATAGTTGTACATTGTTTTTTTGGTTTTTGTTGTGGTTTGTTACGTAAGTCAATGTTTTTTTTTATATCTCTTTAAAGTATGGTTCTGTTTTTAAACCTGAAAAATGGCGTGTTTTCCCCAATTTCAAGTCCATGTTTTAAAAAAAATTTTGCAGGAGGGGAAGAGCAATTAGGTAGTTGGTTTTTCGCTAAATGAGACCCTAAAAAGTTTGTTTGTGTTGGGGGGATATTTTTTCCTTCCTTTTCCAGTACATTTTTTGAAAAAAGGGACAGATTTAAACTTTTATTTTCATCCCAAACCCCCAATGGTAAGTCGTCGTCAAATGTGAACCCTCGGTGATGCCTGCTTAGTGTCCATAATATCCAATAACCCCCCCCACTTTTGGAATTGACCCCAAACCCCTTTTGGAAATAAGTTTTTTTAATTTTCCATCACAAACTTATGATGTTGCAATGGGAAAAGAGGCTCACCATAACAGATCATAGAGACTGTTGAAATTAGGTATAAAATATACTTAGATTTATCATTTTTGAATAAAATGCAGGATTGAAGTGTTTATTGTTTCCCTTTCGTCCAGCGTCTAAAACACTTGAAAATCCCCTCTAACTTTTCTTTGAATTAAATAGTTTAACGAAAAATTGTTTTGGGCTATTTCATTTTGAGGCCCCGAGCCGGTAAAAACTGAAAGATGGTGAGTACAAAATGACACTATCCGTCATACTGCCTTTGTTTTCTCCCCCATCAGTGAAGGGTCAGCAGTAACCCACAATCAACTTAAGATATAAGAAGATAATCTGATTTTTCCACATTTAAAACATTTTCCATACTTCAAGAGCAGAGACATGCATCTTCATGGTGATGTGGCCCCCCTTTTTCAATCGCTGTAAAATACTTCTCGAGGGGGAAAAACATTTTTTTTTACTTTTCATATCTAAATATCGTAGGGAAAATACTGTTTCCAAATTTAGACATTCTTTTTTGTTTTTCATCCGAAATACCCATTATAGCATTGGTAAACTTGAGGGAGTTTCCTGACTGAATATGAACTTTGGCTAATCACCAATTTTCCACTCATACCCAAGACGTCAAAAATCTCAGTTTTCCCTTTTTCAACTTGAAATATTTCACTCCCTGCTTGCAAATCATCAATTTTAGATTTTGCTTATTTTTTTTAGTATAAGTCCGCCTAACTCATTTTATGACATTAATATCATCGTTTTGATTTATCCTTGTTTGTAAATTGCACCGGGTGCAGAAATATTATGCTCCCCAAAATTGTTAAGCTGCAATGATGATGATGATGTGCTTATTTTTGTCATTCAGTGACGAAAAGGATTTTTACAAAGTTTACAAACACCTGATTCCGAAATCTTTTTTCTCTCCAACTTTTATATGTAGGCATAGGTTGGTATATTTGCGGGTTTCATAGCAAATTAACTTTTCAATAAGTGAGAAAACAGATCTTCCCCTGTTAATGAATATATTCTTACGGTATATATTTTTATTATAAAAATTTTTATATATATATATATTAAAAATATAAAAAATATAATACCGTTTTTGCCGGCGCATAAACGCATTTTTTTTCCCTTAAAAAGGGAATGAAAGTTCACCTTGCGTCTAATGCGGCCATATTAGCAAATGGAGGTGGGCGGAAGCAGAACAGCCGGTGGTGTAACTAAAAGGGGTCCTGAGGATCTTGTTGACAGTGTACGGCACAAAATTTTTAACTGTGTATAACGTAAGCATAAAAGTATAAGAAAAGGGTTGGGTTTTAAAAGAAAATAAAGCTGGGGCAAAAAGATAGCGATTGTTTCTGCCAAGATGGCCGTGTCAGATGAAACATCATCCACCCCCCCCCTGCTGCCTTTTCCCTTGTAAAAAGTTGAATTTTCAGGGCGCCCTTCACCTGGGATACCTACTCGGCGCGCCCCCCACGCCCCACCATGGGGTCATTACCGCTCAGATCCTGCCCACACCCGGAAAAGACAAACACCGCATATTAGATGTCGCCTTAACCCCCTTCGACTCGGGCCCTAAAGTTTAAAACAAAATTGGAAGGAGATGATAGAAAGGGGGGGCAGAAAAAGGGGATGGGGAATTTTTTTTGGAAAAGAAATATTTTTGATAAATGGAATAGTGAAAAAAAAAGAGCGTCTTAAAGTTTTATTTGTAGGAGGAGGTGAGCGGTGAAAAGGGGGGTGTAGTATCTTGGGAGTCTGTCTATACACACAAGGGGGAGAAAAAGGGCGTCTGGCTTTGTTTGGTATTTGACAGCGAGTCATTGTAAACGTGGGACAAGATTGCGCGGCGTTGTGTCTCTGGTTCCTGTGCCGACTGAATTACCGGGGTGGTGTTGCATTTTTGTCGGTGAGGACAAGTCGGTCAGCGTCAGGTCAACCCCCGGGCCTCAATCCTGGGCCCAGACAAGGGGGGTGGCCCCCAAGCCGATCAGGTGTGTATGTCGTTGTGTGTTAGCGCCGCTCAGTGGTAAGCAAAAGGGGGGATAGGGCAGCATAGGCCTTTGTACCCCCTCGCCCTCAAACCAACCCCTGTACCTCTACAGATAAGGAAACTGTATTAAAGGTCTAGTAAAAAGGCCCGCAACCCCGGGACCTGTGACGGGACAAAAGTCTTCCACACGGTACACCCAACCCAAAACCCATCACGGACCCCAAACGTCCGCCTCAAAAAACCGAAACACACCAAAAATCAGGTGACACGGCACCGCTCATCACTCCTTTGAATTTTTTAAAATCAAACAATAGACGTGTTACACTAAAAGGGGCGCCGCCGCCACGCCCCAAAACTCACGTACCCTCCGTCAGTAACTTTCGGGGAAAAATATTTTAACGAAATAGGGTGTGCGTGCTGATAATTTTGTTTTCTCAAAAGGGTTAGTACCCAAAAAAAATATCTTTTAGAGTCAAAATCCTTTCTTTACCACAAAGTGCTATTAATGCAAATTTCTTCACCGCCTCTAGGCACCGCCTGCTTAGGGGGTTAGTGGGAAATGCCGAAAAAAATGGAACCGGAGAAAAGGGAAACAAGGCACGGTGACGGAACGTGCCGTGATTTCAGAGTGTGAACCCGCCTTCACCTGTACCTTCCCGAAAAAACTAATCAAAAACCCCCGCGGACTTGATAGATTCAAGGTTTTAAACCCGGGCAAATATCGTCAATCCCCCAAAGCTGCCCTTCAACAAAACAAAAAGGAAGGATGGTTACCTTACAGTGCTACCAAAAAACACGTAAAATTTTTTTTTTTGGGCAACCACCCAATTTCGGGGCCGAAACTTTTAAACCTAATGAAAAGTTTTGGGGTGTTTTTAATTAATCTGGCTCTCGTTTTTTTCGGAAATTTAATGTTTGTTTAATGTGCGTGTGGGGGGTGGGCAACCTCCTCCTCCACAGGTCCGCCCCGGGGAAACTTGCTAGTTTCACACTGCCAATTATAGGGAAATTTCGTTTTTTTCTCTATATCTCTGTTATAAACCCAAAACCCCCCCCTAACCCAGCCTAATCTGATTTAACCTAACTTAACTTCTGCGGGAAATAAGGAGTTTCGGGGTAGTACGTGTAATGCCATTTTATTTAATTGCGCCTTGGAAAGGGGCTCAAAAAATCAGAAAGAAAAACCTACCGATGAGTAGGTAAGTCCCAGGGCTTGTGAAAGCCCCCTACCCAAAAAAATACCCAAATCTATACTGCAAAGTTCCCAAAGTCTAAACACATATGCAGAAAAGCAACAAAGGCTACCTACAACATTAAAACTAAGCTATATGTATAGGTACAAAATATTTGAAAAAACAATTCGTGGGGGGATCCAATATATTTTGGACCGATTTGGTTACCCTGTCATTCCCTTTTTCAATTTAATTAGATAATTTTTTTATTCACATTATTGCCTGTGAATATTGTACGAGGTACATGCTCATAATCATTTGCTTTCCCCCACAAATCCTTTTTTTTTTTTTACTTGTATAAATTTTTGAATTTTTTTTTCCAATCAAAACACCAAAAAATTTTTTTTCTCAAAAACCCCCTTTTAAAATAGGGGTGCTCCCTTTGCGGAGGTGGTCTTATGCCCGGGGAAAAAAGGTATATAAAAAATATATATACATATAAAATATTATAATTAAAATATATATATATATTAAAAAATATTTAATAAATATATAACTATATATAACATATACAGGCAGGCCCGTTATACGAGCATTCGGATATGAGTCCATGATAGAGATGTGTAAATTTTTGTCTATTTTTAAATACGAGATCAAAAAACCAATGATCACTTTAAACTGGGGTGGAAAAATTTTCAATTCAAAATGCCGCCCTACACTCCGGGTGGACAAAGGGGGATTTTGGTTTCCCCAGTGAGGTCACCCCTACAACCGTGACCTGAAGGGTAATTAAGCATATGGCGCGGCCTGACATTTAGGGGGAAATTTGCAGGTGTGGGGACCCCCCTTGGGACCGCAAACAGGTCACCATAGCAAGGCTGCCTGAAGGGGAAAAAATTGGGCGGCCCGCCTTTAGGGGTAATTAGGGTTGGGCCCCAACCCTTTGGGGCCACTACATACCCTTTTTTGTACCGCGGCGTCCCCCCCTTACAACGTCTTTTTTTTTTTCCTTTTTTTTTTTTGCTTGTTTTTTTTTGCATTTTTTGGGTTTTTTTTAATGTTTTTTTTTTTTTAAAATTTTTTTTAATTTAAAATTTTTTTTTTTTTTTTTTTTTTTCCCCCAAAGGGGTTGTTTAAAATTTTCGGTTTCCTAATTTTCTTTTGGGCCCCCCCTTTTTTTTTTTTTTTTTTTTTTTTTTGGGGGAATGGGGGGGGGGGGGGGGGGTTTTTTTTTTTTTTTTTTTTTTTTTTTTTTTTTTTTTTTTTTTTTTTTTTTTTTTTTTTTTTTTTTTTTTTTTTACGAAAAATAAAAAAAAAGGGGGTTTTTTTTGTAAAAAAAAAAAAAAAAAAAAAGTTTGGGTTTTTTGGGTTTTTTTTTTTTTTTTTTTTTTTTTTTTTTTTTAATAAATTTAAAAAAAAAAAAAAAAAAAAAAAAAAAAAAAAAAGGGGGGGGGGGGGTTTTTTTTATGTTTTAATTATTTCAGGTTGTTATTTTTTCTGTGCTATTTTCTTCTTCAGAATGCTTTTTCTACAGAATAGGTGTACAGTTGGGTAATAATAGACGTTTGTGATCGTTTGCTGGGTTTGGCTATAGTTTTTTAAGCTTGAAAAACGTGTCTTTTGTTTCTCTTTTTTTTTAATTGATGGGGTCCTGGACCAAACCTAATATTTTACCATATGTTATATGTGTTTCGTTATAAAACGAGATTTCGCTTTAACGGATATGACAGGTGGAAACTAACTGCTCGTATCTTCAGGACCTCCCCGTGTATATATATATATATTATATAATCATATATATATATATAGATATAGAACAGAGAACCTCGTTTATCCGGCACCCGCGGGGTGGGAGCGCATGCCGGATATCTCATTTTGGGGAGGAGGGGGGGGCGTTGTTTTGATGAGTTACTCTTAATGAATCGCCAAAATCACTTTTTTTTTTTTTTTTTTTTTTTTTTCCCCCCATCACAAGGAACTAAACGCCACGTGCACAACAAAATGGGTAACACAAAGTCCGCTTATTCCAGTCCCTATAAAACATACAGTAAGAGATAAAATAAAAAGAGGGGTGGAGCCAATTTAGTTCGGGAGGGTGTCTTGTTTACTCTTCTTTTGAAAAGATGTAGTCATAGGAAAGATGGAAAATAGATACAGGAGAGAGTCCAGAGTTTATCAGTGAAAAAAAAAAAATAAAAAAAAAAAAAAAAAGCCTGGGACGATTAGTGGCCGTTGTTTTAAATGCCGGTTAAACGAGGTTCTCCTGTAATATCTATATATAGTATATATATATATATATATATAGATAATATATATATATAATATATATATAATTAATATATATATACGTACCACTGTTGCGAGCCAGTTCACATCCAAAAGTCTCCAAATGGGTGGTAAAAAATCTCCCTCCCAAAAATCCCCATCTCTCTCATCAGAAACCGTACACTCTCCAAAACTATGTGTATGTCGTGTGGGTGTGTGTGTGTGTGTGTGTGTGTGTGGGTGTGTGTGTGTGTGTGTGTGTGTGTGATGTGTGGTGTGTGGTTAATATATATGTATGGCCCCCGCCAAGCTTTGTGGCCCTAGCTTTTCCCCGCTGGCCGGCCATCCCCTGCAAGGGGCCCACCATCTGCCTGGGAGGCCTTCGCAGAGGACCTTTTCATGGTAGGCAACCTTGAAGCGCGTTGAGTTGCTACTTGGCACCCTGGCTGTGCTCCCTTACACAAAGGTTCTGGCGTGGCGGGGCTCATATCACCCTTCCTCCTAACCTCTTTCCGCACACTTCACAGCTGAAATTTGCCGACTGGAGTGAGTGCGTGAGTGGTTACGCAAGAGTTGGACCAAGGTGAAAAATCTCCTGCCACATACGCTTGGCATTTCAAAATTCCTAACAACCACTGTTGCTGTACAGAGTGTCTGCTCAGGGCACTTCATCAACAAATTTCTTTCTCTTCTGCACATTCCTGGCATTTGCAGTCTTATCACTGAATGCACAAAGGTGAGTATTCAAATTTTGTTTCCCTAGGAAAACTTCTTTCCACATCTAGGCCTCAAAGTCCCTTTCTTAGCATTGTGTGTGAAGGAATGGGGAATGAGACAACTGCTGGTAAAAAATTTTCCCCACACTCCTTGCCATCAAAATTTTTTAACTCAATTATGGATTGCGCAAAAGATATGGTTTTTTAGGGATACTTTGCTTGAAATTTGTCTCCACAACATGACACGTCAACATTTTTCTCAGTCATTATGATTGAGCAAGTGTTGGCTTAGTTGAGATTAAAGAAAAACCTTCGGCCTGCACACCATGACATAGACAGTCCTCTTACATCTTCGTGTTGAAACATTCATGTGATATTTCGTGAGATTCTTTTTAAAATGCCATTTCACACTCGGGAGAACTTGTACTTATAGCACCACAGTTATTGTCTTGGTGATGTTTCAGGCTGTTTAAAAAATTTACAAAACTTCTCTTGCTTTTGGGAACATGATAAGTGTACATCGACAACGGAAAATGTGCGAGTTTCATGCGTCCTCTTTCCTCCAGCAGACCTTGACTGGCCCGGGACAATTTGAGGCTGTGGACTGTTTGTGCATCTGGGCGTGAAGCATAACATCATTCTTGTGTTTCACTGTCTGGCCACACGAACCTGACCATTCAGAAGCTTTCACCCAGGCCCTTTGGTCACAAAATTTTTATCGCATAAGCTGTGACCGTGACATCTTGGGAACACAAATAATGCCTGTTCAAAAGCCTGGTGGACGTAGCGTTAACCAACACTTTAGACAACTGACCAGCCACCTTGTCCCCACTGTCTGTGTACATGTCTTGGTGCTTGCGAAGGTCCTGGCGATGGGTCCTTGGGTCCACCTGTGTGTCTTTCATGAGCTGATCTTGGATAGCAAAGCGTCTATCACTACTTTTGACAGTGGAACCTCTTTTCCCTGTGTGGTGTTACATGTGTTTGTCAAGATACACTTGCGATGTAAAGCATGATCTGCAGTGGTGACAGGCATAGGTGGAGCCCCTGCTCCCTGTCGGAGTGAGGATGCTCTGCCCCGGCCCCCCTACACCCCTCCCTGCCTCAGCCAGCCCTTGGTGCCCCGTCAAGCCTGCCTGGTGCTGGTTGCTTGCCGCTCACGGACAATCGCAAGCCACACTTTGCAGCATACCGGGGACAGAACGTGCTGTGGGAACCAAGGTTTGGTTATTTCGCTATCTTTTTCAAGCATCAAACAATGGCCAAGAGCTTTCTGCTAACAACCTTAGGGGGGGCTTCCTGGTCTCTTGTACTCAACTCTGTACTCCACACTGTAAGGGAACACCCGTGCCCTTTTACCCTCGTGCCGGGCGAACCGCCGGCTTGGGCTGTGACCTCAGCACGCTCAACAGTGGTGACAAGTCAGACACAGGAGCAATGCGAGCTTGCTTTGACACTGCTCGTGCCTAGCGGGTCAGGGCCCACCCCCTGTTTTCCTGCCTCACTCACAACCCACTTTGGCAAGGCCTCCTCTCCTCTGTTCTCCTCCTGAAAGGGAAGGTGAATAACTGGATTAATAGGGTGAATAAAGGAGGTGTTTGATGACATTAAATGATGCGGGGAATAGATAAGACTTGAGGATGAAGTGGAAAGAAGTAATAATATTGGGGAAAACTAATTCAAAGGAAGATAAACCAATAAAACTCATTGAATTGCAGATTTGTAAGAGTAGATCCTGAGCGATATCTTCTCTGCTGAGGTCAACGGAATGACTACGGGGCGGTTTGGAAAAAAGCAGTGAAATGAAGAAGGAAAGAAAAAAGTTCAAGGCAATGAAAGATGAAGTAGGACAGAATAAATGAAGAAATAACGGAGGAAGAGAAAGCAACATTTTTTTAAGGTATATTAAGACTACTGTTAAATTGTTGCTGGTTTGAGACTTATAATCACTCGACCCTCGATTTTCCGACCCTCCTATTTGCCGGCTTTAGGATTTCCCTTGTTCATTTGTCCTCCCCTGGAAAATATGTCCCGGAATCGTCCGGGACAATAAGGAAAGTACAGGCATTCCAAATTTCCCGGTTTGGCTGTGTTGTCCTGGCCGTTAGCTTCGGGGATGCCGGGGGGCCACTATGGGTCAGGGCGGGCGACACAGCCGCTCGGGGTGACTTATTATCACCACAATGCCTCCCGTAGTGCCAGCCAAGAGACCCAAAACGTACTAGAAACACCAGTAACACCTTACTGTTTACCAATAAAGTTTCGTGAGATGGCTACACTCCCGACTTTCCGGTTCCCGGACCAGGCTAATCCCCCAATAGTCCGGGAAAATCGGGGTCCTGTGTATAAAGAAAAAGACTAAAGAAATGGTGGTAAGGAAATTGTTGTACAAAAACGGGCAGGATGACAAACATAGATGGTATATATCAATCAGCTAGAAATATGATATTTTTATTATACAGATCCAGACACATGTGTCCCACAGACACTAACTAATTGAAAAAGACCAGTGGTGATAAGTAATAGACTACAAATGTTGTAGAAGGGACCCCAAAGCCAGTGTATGACATGTGGTGGATTTATGATAAGGAAAAATATAAGGGTGAAGTATAAAAAAAGTGGATGTATTGAGAAGAAGAGCTGCTATAGTAGTGTACCACATAGAAGTAAAAATATATAAACACAGACTATAGTGGCAACCCTATGTACCGACCCAAAACAAATACTTGAGTAGGAAGAACTGAGGATGTACTAGAGTCATGGTTTCTTAACTTGGTTCGGTGAGGCCATCTCAGGGTTCGGGCGGCAGGCCCCTCCGAAACACATTGCAATTTTGCTATTATTGTACACCCGGATTCTTCTCAGAGTAAATTATACGCAAGATTAAATAAATTCAAGCTGCGGTGAAGGGAGAGTTGTGTGTGCATGTTTTATGTGCACAGCTGGGCACCGCAAACGAAAATCCACTTCCCCAAACGCAAGTCCGCAACACCCTAATACTTTACTTTCCTGCAACCTCAAGTCCGAAAATTTCTTTGAAGTTTGGCACTTCCGGAACCGCTAGTCGGCACATCCGCAAGCCAATGAAGTGATTTTTCCTGCATAAATTACAAAATATACAACGTAAAGCTTCTTTGCAAATTATCGAGGACAAGACTCCTCTTTGGCCTTTATGACATCCGAACCTTTGGTAGAGACAGTTTATCCACGGGGTGCAGAGCTGGGTATGGCCATGTTTGTACTTACAAACACATCATCCAGGTTCCTCGCCTCCGCTGACCTACCGTGTTGCGCCAGCACAGTCAACCTCCCTCCCTCGAACTCTCTCCTCATACTGAAGAGGACCCCCAGCACATCGTCTACGGTGCCGCGAACCAGTCCCAGCCTATCGGCTACTCCTGGGAGTGGATGGAAGGGGGCGTGGTGGGCGCCATATGTAATCAAGGTGCGGCAGAGATCGAGACGGCATAAAAATTGATTTGCGCGCACGAGGGATGGCGGTAAACTCCGCACCTCGCCTAACGATAACGGCAGGTCAAAACTCTCACCTCACCACCGCAACGTACTAAGTTCACTCACAAACACTCCTTGCGCAATAATATTTTAGTCTACGCAAAGCCTACGGGGGGGTGGCACGATGACAATTAGCAAATAACAACTGGTCACCATTAGTTAGTATGATTAAGAAAACTACCTGGAAGAGTCAACTAACAGTGACAAGAGGGATGTGCGGAAAGGGAGTGATGAGATCGATGTGTCAGGACGGAGGGGTGTGTCGGTGTGGTCAACGTTGAAAAGGGATTACTATAACCGTTTGTCATCTAAATGTTATTGAAGGTCAAAAAAGAATATCCTTGTAGGGCGATAATATCGAGGAAAAACCGAGCCCAAAAAATGGATGACTGAATTTTTAAAACACAACATATGTTAAAAAGGGACCTGTATAAGAAAGTTAAGGATGGCAGGATGAATATATATATACTAGTGGTGAAGAAAAAAAAATAGAGCAGTATAACGAGATGGCTAAACATAAAAAAATAACATGAGGCAGCGAAGAAGAAATTCTGAGATAAGTGCTGCAGGTAGGCCAAAGACCGAATCCTAAGGTATTTTTTTCAGGTTTATTAAACAAAGACTAGATTAGTGGGGTCTTACAAAATAGCAGGGCGATTATAAGCACGGCAGAATATATGTGTAAAATTTTTAAATGATTATTTCTTAAGTGTTTTTACTCAGGAGGATAAACTAATGATACCTCAGAGTGAACAGAAGTTTTTAGAGTAGAGGATTGTGGTAAACTCAAAGATTATTGTGATCCTAGGGAATGTATAAGAAGGTATAGACGGAATGGAAGAATCCTAAGTCACCATGGAGGGGGGACCAGATGAAGTGTATCCAGAGTACTAAAAGAATGCAAAGGGTTGTTAGTGATGCGTTAGTGCATATTTTAGAAACTCTGATTGATACAGGGTAAGTGCTGTTAATGGGAGGACGGGAAATGTTCCCATATTGGAAATGGAGTAGAGGGATTAATGTCAAATTATCGACCCTTTTAGCCTGACATCGTAGTAGGTAAACTTATTGGAAGCTGTTATTGCAAAAAACATTAGAGGGATCTTGAAAAGCAATAGTTGGGTTTAATGATTCACAACATGGTGCCACATGGTAAACTCTTAAATGATGTTTTCAAGGCCTCATGAATAGATGGGAAAGGTTCTTCGCTGGCTTAGAGCTTGGCTAAGTAATCGCAAACAAAGGGTACAATTAATGGTTCTAAATCTGAATGGGACAGGTAACGGGGGGGTTTTCCACAAGGGTTTGTTTTGGCCCGATACTATTTTTGATTTTACATAACGACTTGATAGTGGGATTTAGTAGTGATATCAGCGAAGTTTGCGGATGATACTAAGGTAGTATGATTATTAGATCACAGTCTATGTAAATATTTTGCAAGGAGACCTTAGATAAATTACATGATGGGCATATAGATGGCAATGGAATTTAATATTGATAAGTGCAGCGTAATGCAATGTTTGGTAAGAAAAATCCTGGTAATAGGTACACTATCGCATTATCGCTGAAAAGATCAGAGGGTGAGAAAGATCTGGGAGTGGCGGGTAAGGGCTTCAGACATCCGTCCTAGTAATCAATATATGAGGCTAGAAATCGAGCCAACTCGAAATCGAGTTAGATTTATTAAAGCCTAGCGAGCGATGTTAAACAGTAAAGTGCTGAAGTTAGTCCTAAAGCTTTTATTTGCTCTAGTCCAGACCCTCACCTAGACCACTATGCGGTTCAGTCTTTGGTCTCCGTATTACAGGGTGGATATTGCCTTGTAGAATCAGTGCCGAGAAGGATGACCAAATTTATTCATGATGCGTAACTTTAGTTATGAGAAGAGATTGAAACTATAACAATTTACAACTCACTCGACAGCGTATGAGTACCGGCCAATCTGATAGAAGTTTTTAAGTGATAAAGAGACATATAGTGATGTAGGAAAAGTTCTTAAGGTTTAAGCAGGGTATAACGAGAAGTAAACGGATTCAAGCTGGAAAAGCGTCGATTTTAGAAAAGGAAATTTGGGAGAAATGGTTCCAATAATGGTGGTGTGGAATGGGACTAAATCGTCAGGTGGTCCAATGCGGAGTCTATTGGGGTCTTTAAAGAGGAGGTCTGGATAAATTCATGGATGGAATATCGGTGGATATAGTGAGTTAGGTAACAGTAACTACTTCCTAGGTCTCACGCCTCTTGTACTTTCTTCCTTACTTTCTGATGTTCTGTTCATTATGTTCATCCATACATATTTCAGTGCAGCAGCAAGTTTCTCGGCGTCGCACAGGACATAATACTCTATTACTCCTCGCCGCTGTATGTTAAATTTCGGCAAGAAGGGGCATTTTCTTGCCGATTCTTTGCTTCAAGTGCAAAAGGTGGTGCAACTTGTTTTGGTTTTGTTGGGAAGTGGCGTATAAGGAAGTGGCTCAGCGTCTAGCGTTTACTGTGCAGACTGTGATGGAATCTGTACTCTTTTTGCCTATTGATACTTTTTTTATCTATGCGGGAGGGGGGGTTAGGTTAGGTATTGGTCTGTGTTAAGGTTTTAGTGGCTCCCGGGGAGGGGTTCGGTTTGTGATTTAGCGGGGGGGGTGGTTAGGTTAGTGGTGCGTGGTCCTATTGGGGTGGGGGTTAGGGTTTAGTGGTCTAGCGAGGGGATTAGTTTTTTCGGGTTTGTGGTCTAGTGGTTAGGTTGCTGTAGATTAGGGTTAGTAGTTACGCGGGGAGGGGGGTTTAGGTTAGTGTGCTAGCGCCGCAGGGGGGGGTTAGGTGGGTAGTGGGTCTAGTGGGTGGGTTTAGGTTAGTGGTCCTAGCGCAGCAGGGGGGGTTTAGGTTATGGTCGAGCGACGCAGGGGGGGTTTAGGTAGGGGTCTAATATAGCGACCCAGGGGGGGTTTATCGGTTAGTGGTCTAGCGAGCGTCGAGGGGGGGTTTAGGGTAGTGGTCTAGCGGCGCAGGGGGGGGTTTATGGTTAGTGTCTAGCGACGCAGGGGGTTTAGTTAGTGGTCTACCGCGCATGGGGGTGTTAATGTTAGTGGTCTAGTAGCGGCGCAGGGGGGGTGTAGGTTGTGGTCCTAGCGACTCAGGGGGGGTTTAGGTTAGTGGGTCTAAGCGACGCAGGGGGTTTAGGTAGTGGGTCTAAGCGACGCATGGGGGTTTAGGTTAGTGGTCTAGCGACGCAGGGGGGGTTTAGGGTTAGTGGTCCTAGCGACGCGGGGGGGGGGGGGTAGGTTAGGGCCTAAACTGGTTAAATCCTGATTAGCTAAATCTATAACTGTTGTCAATTTCGTCTTCACCACCCAAAAAACCAACCAACATTCCTCCGGTGCGCAAAATGGTTGGGGTGGGGAGGGGGCATCACGGTAAATACTCCCCAGGATTGGCGGCGCCAGCCACCCAGCAATATCGCACCATCAAATAACTAAAACTCGCCAAAACCTAACTCAAACGCTACCCTAAGCCTAAAATAACCTAACCAAACCTAATCTAACTTAACCACCGAACGTTACCTAACCTAGCATTGTTTATAAAAAAAAAATAATGTTATATTTTTGTTTTCCTAGTGAATAACTGCTGCAAAATATACTGAGCCAGAAAATATGAGAGAAAAAAGCTAAGCTGTAAGCCCTGTGTGAGCCCGCCACACCCTGCAGATATATTAACCGGGCATCTATCCTCCAACTTCAGAATTAGGACTTTTAGGGTACTAACTTGTGGGGGGGGTGGATCTGTTTGAAGGTGTGGAGAAAAAACCCTGTACATTTCAATGAACACCGAACTTCCCTTGGTGAACAAAACAATTTTTTTCTACTGAGTTCTGGTGTGGTTTTGGAATTAATAGTCTGCTGACCCGTTTATCTGTCCGAATCACTTTTTTTTTTTGTGTGATTTGCAATAAAAATGTAAAAAAAAAAAAAAAAAATTGACCTAACTGAGCCTATACTGAACCTAACCTAACCACATATCAACCTAATCCTAACCCTAAATGAAAAATAAAAAATTATTTGCGACCAGAAACAGTTAGCAGATTAATTCAATAAACGGTTTTATTTTACCTGGGACCAAAATTCCCCTAAAAAGTTTGGGGATGTTTTTTTTCTTTTTTACCTTAGGGGTTTTCCCTGGGAAAACTTTCCCTATGAGCTTCCGTGCAAATCATTACTTTTGGGAAATAATGACCTGTTGTTCAAGGGAGGCGAGACCCAAGTTTTTACCAGTCCCTCACTCTTTTTCCCTCTTGTGACCTCATCGCCTCGGGTTCTTCCCTTGAGGGGCGCATTTTTTTAAAGAAATTTTGGGGGCTTTATTAGGAGGTTAAAGCGTGGGAATGGGTTTTGGTTGGGTTTTGTGGGGGTCAAAACGGGGTTAGGTTTCTTTATTTTCAACTCCTATACCCCCCCTTCCTATTTAAAAAATCATTTTTTAAAAAGGGGCGGGGTCGGTTTTAGAAAACACCCGACTAATTTTTTTTCCCGGCCTACAATAGGTGCTTTTTCTAATGGAGTTTTATTTTCCGGAAACCCCCTAAAAAAAAAAAGTCTCCGGGGGGGAGATTTGATGCCCTGGTTTTTAAAGGTTTTAAAGGTTTTTGGTTTGGGTTTTTAACACTTAAAGGTTTGGGTTTAAAATACTTTTCTGGTTAAGGTTAGGGTTTTTTTTTTCATTAAAAAACCCATAAGGTTAGGGGTTTGGGATGTTTCTATTCATTCACTTCCTTTTTATCTGAGCCCTGACTGATTTTTCTCCCGACCAAGTTTTTTTTGTCTGGATGGAGATACAGTGTTTTTAAGGGAAAACAACGCCAAAAAAATTTGGGTTTGATAAATTTTTTTTTTAAAAATATGGGGTTTTTCCGGAAAAAAAAACTATTCCATTATGCCGACCGGGGAAATTTGGTCCTGGTTTTGAAAAATTTTTGATCAGTTTCCTATCATTGAAATAAAAAAAACCCCAAAAAGTTAATCAATCATAATCACTACCTATATGTCTTAAATTTTAAAACAATTTCCATTATAGCTTTGTTGAATACACTAAAAATTTGGGGACCGCATTGTTACCTAAATGGGAAAAAATCGGCCTAACTCTGGGGTAATTGGTCAATATATATATATAAAAAAAAAATATTTTTTTAAAAAATTTGAAAAACCCCCAAAAATTTAAAACATGTCATGCCATGCCCATGGACACTATAAAAACATTTGTGAGCTTTTTTCACATTTTTTGGTTAGGGGGAAAAAGATACCACACGCCATTTTTGGGGTTCCCCATTTTTTGATTTCCTATTTTTTCCCTTTTTTTTCTGGGTTTTTGTTTTTTTCTTTTATATTTCTAAGCATTGTTATTTAAATTTATATTACTTTACCGGGGCCGAATTCCCCTCCCAAAAATTGGGAGTGTGGTTTCTGTTTACCTTTTGGTTCTAGGAAACATTCTCTCTATGAGCTTCCGTCACAGAGCACTTTTTTTCGGAGATAAAAATTTTTTTAATAGGAAGGGATCCGGTTATGGGAATATAAAAATTTTAACCTAACCCCACCTTTTGACTCACTAACCTAACCTAACCACCCTTTAACCTCCAAACAAAGGTCAAATCTGCATTAAAAAAGTGTCCGCGGCAAGGGAAAAACGACGATGCAGGTCAAAAGGGGAAGAAAGTCAGGCGCCGAAAACATTGGGCCTCGCCTCCCTAGCATTCATTATCTTCGAAAGTAATGATTTGCGACGGAAACTCAAAAAAGAAAATGTTTCCTAGAATTAAAAAAAGGTAACAGAACCACACTCCCAAATTTTTAGGGGGTTTCGGTCCTAATGTAAAATAAACCGTTAGGGTTCGTAATCATGCCCAATTGCCCATGTTTTATTTTTCTACGGGAGGTATGGGTGGGCATAGCCCCCCCGTTATGTCGGAAGTATTTGGTTTATAGGAAGTATTGGGGGTTTAAAATGCACTTTCCTATCCATTAGGGAAAAAAAATCATTCCTCCCCCTTTTGTAGAGAAATTTTGGCCTTGGTAAAAATTTACCCTTAAATTTTTAAAAACCAGCCCCCTTAAAAATAATTCCATTTAGCATTCAACAACCCGAAACAAAAAAACAATCAAATAAGCATTTCCTCCCGTGATATCCGTGAGGGGGTACATTACACTGGTCCAATTTACCCCGCGAGTGTTTTTTGTCACCGGGGTAAATCGGACCCCAAACTGAGCATTGATCTACGAAAATGAACAAGATGAGCATTTTGATATTTTCAGTTAAAGTAGGAAAACACTATATAATGCTTATTTTCAAATGTACTCCGTCTCGTATTTAATCCCATAAAATTCGCCAAATCACTGATTTTGAACAAACTTTTCCGCAACTTTTTTTTTCTGTATTTTACTAAATTTTTTATTTTGGGGTTTTTGGGTTCGTTACATATCGATTTTATATTCATATTATACTAGAAATGTTAAAATGGTTGTTTTACTACATTGGATATTCAAACTGTTACACTCTATTTATGATTGGAAACAAACACCAAAGGCAAAAATGGCGGTCCGAATAGAACCGGTCCGTGGAAGGACCAATTACCCCGGTCGGGCACTACAAAGGCGGTAAAATTCTAATGTTTGCCCATACTCTCCACTTCCCCCAAACAATTGGGCCCTGTGGAATACGGGGTTTTCGTGGGGGAACAAATTATGCATCGGAAACAAACATAATCTAAGAGTTGTGTAGGGGGGTAAAATTCCCTAGATCTAGGGTAATTTCCTTATATCTAGAGAAATTTGCCTAACCAAAATTAACCTAACCTAAACAAATCTAACTTAACCTAAACAAATCTAACCTAACCTCCTAGTGGGGGGTTGGGGGGGTTCTCGACACTTCGGTCATCATTTTGTGAGAATTGGCAGGTTAACACGTCTCTGGACTCGGAAGAAATCCAATGGACTTTCCCTAGATCTAGGGAATTTTTCCAACACCCATAACTCAAAAACTATGTGGTTGCGATGCATATTTTGTACCCCAGCCAAATATTCCCCATCCCCCCAGGTCCCCAAGCTTGTTTTGTGGGAGAGGGGGAGTATGGGCAAACACTAGAATAATACCAAAACTAGTAATAAGGGCGGGAAAGGACTATAGAATTTTACCACGAAAAATTCTGAATGGAGAAAGGTAAGGTACATTTTTACGATAGGACCAAACTTTCCTATACAATAGGGAGCATGGTTTTTGTTTACCTTATTGTATTCTAAGAGACATTTTCTCCTTGAGCTTTCCGTCGCAAATCAATAGTTTCGGAGATATGAACATTTTCAGGTGGAGAAGATATCTCCTTGTTTACAAATGCCTCCCTCTTCCTCTTCTGTGACCTGCCATCGCTTTTGTTTTCGGAGGCGCACATCCGTGGAAACTCGCTCACCTACCTAACCTAACCAAACCTTACCTTACATTACCTTACGCTAACCTTACCTAACCTAACCTAACCTAACTAACCTTCCTACCTACCTTTAACTCCTACTGGGTCAATAATAAAAAAAGTGTTAATAAAATACGAACCAAACAAAAGCGATGCAGGTCAACAAAAGAGGAAGAGGAAGGCATTTTTAACAAGGAGACATATTCCCTCCCCCAACCTAAAATGTTTCTATATCTCCGAAATATTGTTTTGCGACGAAACTCAAGGAGAAAATGTCTCTTAAGAGAATACAATAGCTAAACAAAAACCATTCTCCCTATTGTGTCAGGGATTTGGTCCTGTCGTCAAATAATACCCAACAGGAAATTTGATGTTTGAATGTTTGAAGAATTTCGTCAGTTATCGACGCAGCTGAGATGGATCTCCACGGTAACCAGACAGGTCTCTCTTTGACTACTCCTTGGAGGAAGAGATAAGATAAGATAAAAATTTTCATCCCATCTAACACTTTGCAAGTACCCCAAAACAAGGTTATTTACTATACAAGGCACCCCCCACGTCAGCATGAACAGGGGGACTCGAACCGCTGCCGAAAAGCGCAGGGACGCACACATTTCAAGCTCACGTCTCTACCAAACCTTGCCCCCCCTGACGGGCTGGAGGAGAGAGCGCTGTCTGCTAGTGCTTATAGTGTTGCCGAAGCCAGCCCCCCGGAGGCGGTTACAAACCCCGGCTAACACCCGGGACCCATTCCTGCTGGGTGGGGGCAGGGGGGTCGGGTTTTAAGGAAAAAACCCAACTGTTTCCGTCCGCCCGGGGATCGAGCCCGGACTTCCGGTTGTGAAACCCCGGCTACCCCTACACTACGGGGAAATGTTTGGGGTATCACAAGCACGTTTTGTTTATGATGGGCGGTGAGTGGTTTTTACCGTAAATGAAGCCGACCCTGGGGGAGCACGGGGTGGGGTTTGGGGGGGCGTTGTTTGGGCTGCTAGGGGGACCCTGCAGGTGGGCTGTTGAAAGCGTGTTGTGGTGACGCCCAGGTTTAAGGTGGTGGCCTAGGGCGAGGGGTTGAGGCGTGGTGGTGGGCGTGGGGCCTGCAGCACAAAAAGTTTTGGGGGGAAGAAACCTTCTTCTTCTTCTTTTTGAAATGTTGTGGCTTATGTTTGGGGTAAAGTGAGTGCCTTTCAACGGCACTCCTGGGTAGGTTTTTTTGCAACTTGATTCCTTTTGTTGGGTTGTGGGTTTTTTACTGCTGGGGGGGTCACCTAAATCCGTCCCCCCCAGTGTTTTTTGGGAGGGGGAAAGGTTTTTCAGGGGGCAACCTGGGGTGACAGTTTTTTCAGGTAGGGTTTAAAAACCCCGACCTGACTTCACCTTCCCCAAATGGGTTAGTTTAAAAGGGTTTAAAAGGGGGGGATTTATACCCTCCCGGCAGGTAAAAGGACTATATGGGCCCCTTCCTTTGTGGCCCCAATTGCATAACCAGTCTTTCAGTTCGGGGTTGGGGTTTTGGGTTCAGGGGTTTGGGGTTTTGCGTGTTAAAAAAATGGGAAAACAAAAACCCCCTTTTTGTTTACAAACATACTCACTGGCGAGGCAATTTAAAAAGAGAGAGGAAAATAACGAAAGAGAGAGAGATAGAGAGAGAGAAGGATACCGACCGAGAGAAAAGAGAAAAGAGAAACCGAGAGAGAAGAGAAGAAGAGAGAGAGAGAGCGAAGAGAAAAGAAAAGAGAGAGATAAAGAGAGAGGAAAATAAAGGGGAGAGAAAGATAACGAGAGGAAAAGAGAAAATAACGAGGAGAGGATAAAAGAAGAGGGGAGAGCTAACGAGAGAGAGAGAGATAAAGAAAGAGAATAAAGGGAAGATATATAATGAGAGAGGATAACGAGAGAGAGAGGGGAGAGAGAGAGAAGAGAAAAGAGAGAGAAGAGAGAGAGAGAGAGGGGGAAAAGAGGAGAGAGGAGAGAGAAGAGATAAAAGGAAGAGGAGAAACGAGGAGATAGCGAAAAGAAGAGAGAGGAGGAGAAAAAACGGAGATATAAATCAGTAGCTGCTTTTTTGAAGGGATCTATCAGTTTAAAATCGGGGGGAAAACCCTTGGGTCCCCCCCAAAAAAAAAGGCAAAAGTATTTTCCCTCTTTTTTGCCCTCCCGACATCCCTCTCCGACCGTGCATTCGGAAAAACCCCCCTTCCCCCGATAAAGGGAAAAAGGGGCCCCAAGGGGGATCATTGTTTGTTTGAACTGAAAACCCCCTACCCCAAAAACTACCCACCTCTTCCCAAAGTGGGAAAGGGGAAAAATTTCCCCCTTTGCTGAGTCCAAATAAAGGCGCTTTTTCCCCGGACCCAGGTTTTTTTCCCTGGGGCAAATGGAACCCCCCTGAAAACCCCTTGGGGTTTTCCGTGAACTGGTTTTTTGAAATTTTCGCCCAAAAGGAAGAGGCCCCATAAAAGTAAGTGGCTAAAAAAAAATTTAGTCATAGGAGTCCAATTTGACCCCTGGGACGGGAAAACCTTCCAAAATAAACCGTCCTACCAGAATCTTTCTTTTTTTGAGAGGTTTCACTCGGGCCCCCGCCATTTTGATTTCATGGCCCCCGCGATCCAGCGGCAGGGGGGCCTCTGCAGTTTGCTCGTGCAGAAAGAGGGGGGAAACTCAAACTCCTTTTGGTGATTTATGGGGGGATAATGGAAAAGGGGGGAGAGAGGGGGAAGGAGGAGAAAATGAGGAAAGGAAAGGGGAATAAGGAGTAAAGGAAAAAATTGGAGGGATGAAGAGTCAGAAGAGGAACGGGCGGGAAAGAAATAAGGGAATTTAAAGAAGGGAAGGGAATTTCCCCCTTCCCCCACCAAAACCCATTAACCCCTTCACCACAAAAACCCTTCACCACCCCTTTCTCACACGGGGTTTTCCCATCTTCCCCCCCCAACCCCCCTCACTCCAAACCCCCCTTAACCCAAACCCCCACAAAAAAACCCCTTCACTCCACCCATTAAAACCCCTCACCCCAAAACCCATTCCCCTCACCCCTCAAACCCCCCCCCCCCACTCACATCCCCTTAAACCCCTCACCCCCCCGGGCCCATTCACCCCAACCATTACCCCCTCACACCACAAAAACCCAATTTTACACACCCCTTTACCCATCACCCAAAAACCCATTCCCCTCACCCATCCCCCCCCCCCCACACCAATTCCAAAAAATCAAAACCCAAAAATTAAAACCATCCCCCCCCCGGAAACCCCTTCACTCCCAAACCCTTAAAAACCCAAACAAAAACCACACCCCATTCACCCCAAAAACCCCCCACCCATCCCCCCCACCCATCCAGAATTGGGGTTAAAGGGTAAAAAAACAAGAGAAAATAAAAAAATATAAAAGGCAAAAACCCCCAAAAACAGAGGAATGGCTACATGTTTGGCAATTTTACTTAAAGGGAAAACCCGTCCCCCCCGTTTTTTTTCCCCCACTCCCTTAAAACTTTTGTTGTTTTTTTTCGACGTGACAAATCCTAAACCCCTTGCTACTTTTTTTTTCTGACTGATATTTTTAAATTTGGCCCGAAAAAAGGGAATACTAAGCCTTTTCTTTCTAAAATTTTAGTTTTATTCATATAGTTTCCCCCTAAAATCAGGGAAAAATGGGCACATTTCCCAAGCATGGACCCCTTTTTGAAGGGAAATTTTTGGGGGTCGTAAAAAAAAAAAAAAAAAAAAAAAAAAAAAAAAAAAAAAAAAAAAAAAAAAAAAAAAAAAAGACTATAAATTCCCCAACTCACAAAATTCCAAAACCCCATTCAACCCTTTTAACCCCCTTTCCCCTCGGTTTTTTGCCATTTAAAAAATTTTTCCCATTTCCCATCACCCTCATCCCCCACCCTCAAACCCCTCACCCCCCACCCCTTAAATCATCACCCCCCCCAAAACCCCTCACACCCCTTCCATTAAATTTTATCAAACCCCCCCCCATCACCCATCACCCCCCCCCCATAAATTTTGATACAAAAATTATATTTTTTTTTGTACAAAAAATGGACCCGTTTTCCCCTACTTGAGGGGGGGGGGGGAAAAGGGTTTTTAAAAAATTTTTTTTTTTTTCAAACTTCAAAAAACCCCATATAGTTGGGGAGATGGTTGATTTTTCTTGTGAACAGTATTTTTTTATGATCCCGCCAAATTTAAAATACAGGAAAATGTATAACGCTCTAAAACGGAAACCCCAGGGGCCTGGGTTTTGCGTCACTTAAACCCTTGACAAAAGAGCAAAACGCTGTCAAGCGGCCCCTACTATTATGGAATACCTACAAGACCCCAACTTGCATTCCCCCTTACTACCGCCTTTTTTTTTTTTTTTTCCTTCAAGTGATGTAGTAGGTTTCACTGTTTTTGTGAATATGTAAGTTGTGGGTTTATAAGGAAAAAGGGAAATAGACAGAGATAAGGGCCCCCTTTAAAACCTGAAAAGTGATGATTCGGGGAAATGGGCATTCCTTATAGGGAGCTTAAATGAACCTGCAATGACATGAAAAGCTGGGAAAGATAGACAACTAATAGAGGAACGGGTTTAGAAATGTAGGGGTTTCCCTTCCCCCCACAAACCCAAAAACACACCCTTTGTCACTCTACCACCACTACCAAATTTTTCTAACCATTTAAAATTTTACCTGTTCCCCTATGAGTTGTTAATTTTCTGTAACATGTTTTATTGCAGGTTTATTTAAGCTCCCATAAAGGGAAAGCCGATCCCAGAAGTCCCTCAATTTCGGGGTCACGGGGCCCCTTTTGCTCTGTCTATCCCCAAATTTTTCCTTTTTAAACTACAACTTACATATTCACCCAAAAACAGTGAATACCTACTACATCACGGGAAAAGGGGGTTACTGGTCACTTGCGGGAGTAGGGGGAAAAGCAAGTTAGAAAGGGTTGTTAGGTTTTGTAAAATTAAAACCCATAAAATTTGGCGGGTTTTCTGAAACCAAAAAAAAGCCGATCAGCGAAGGCGAGATCTGAGTCTGCAGTTTCTACGTCACAAACCAAAACACAGGGGCGTTTTCCCCCGGGTTTTTGGGTATTTTGGCCCCAAAAAAGGCCCCTTATTTCTTTTTGGGGCATTTCTAGCCAAAAAAAAATATGAGTACAGTGATATTTTAGCCCATATTCACCCCCAAAACTTTAAATATCCGGGTTTTGGTGGAGAAAAAGGGCCATTGTATTTACACAAATTTAACTTTCCCCACCAAGGTTTTTTTGATGAATTTCCCCCCCCAAAAATTTCCCAAAAAATAAATTTTTGAAAATTTTAATTTTTTCCCTAGTTTATTTCACAATCTTTCCCCAATAACAAGATAAAAAAAATGTTTCCCTGTGGGGGGGTGTGGGGGGATGGGTAATGGGTGAGTGAAAAGGGTGGGTGTGA
>JACEEZ010004496.1:0-17500 GCA_016584305.1 Chionoecetes opilio | reverse complement strand
ATAGTTTGCCATATTCTGGTTTTCCCGAATGTGTTCCTTGTGAGAGTCTACGGTCATTGTTTGCCATTGCTTGCTATATTTTGTTAACCACTACATTGGTTCAGTGTCATCCGCCGTCACAGCTCACGCTAAAAACAAGATGTCCCATGTCTTAAAATTTGTCTCCTTTATAAATCAAAATAATGATGTCCCCTTTATGGTGAAAAAACGAGTCTTTGACGCAGCACTGATGTCTTCATTGATTTATGGATGTGAATCGTGGATAGGAGCAGACCTGAAACCCATGGTGAAGCTTTACAACTGGTGCTTGAAAAAGCTACTAGGGGTTAGGAAATCTACGTGTAACGATGTTTTTTTTATGTGGAAATCAGGTTACCCCACTTTACAAGACTTAGTGAAATATAGACAACATAAATTATTCCGTACTGAGGCACGAGAGATCCCAGTATAATGATGACCCACTTGCTTTTGTAAAAATTTAGATCAAAATCAGGAACTTGTACAAGTAGATTAGTTAGGAACTTTGTAAATGAGGATGTAACACCGTTAAGTGAAGCAATGTTAAATGTAATTGATGGTATAAGACCAAGTGATTCATTAGAAGATTAACTTACAAATGTATCAACCGGAAATGGAAGTTTAGAGGTATATAAATAAAGAAAGTAATAAATGAAATTCATAGGTTATCTTTGGAGGTTATCATAGGTATCAGTGGACATTCACCAGCGTGTGAAACGGGTAGATGGAACACGCGAGGCAGAGACCGCCTGCCGCTTGAGGAAAGGCTATGTAGGTGTGGTGAGATACAAACTGAGCAACACGTTATACAACAATGCCCATGACACAAGGTATTAGAGATTTATACCAATCACCACGATGAACGAGTTATTCTCCATTCAGTTTTCACCTGCAACTCTTTGTAAAGTTATTCATGAGGTTCTGATTACCTATAAGTAACTAGATAGCAAGGCTGGAATGTTAATATATTGAGCATATGCTGTGGCCTACAGTTATAATTAGTTGATAGTTTAATGATTGTTTAAATTAGTATTTAGGAATTATGTTTAATGATTAATATGTTTAAGTTAGTATTTAGGAATTATGTAATATCAATATTTATACCTGCATACTGTGGTCAATAAAAACTATCTATCTATCTATCTATCTGTTTGTAAAAATGTAGACATTATTGTAATATTTTCTTATGCTACGATGTTATCTCTCGACGGACAATGTTCACCATATTTGTGTTACACAAATTTGGTGTTTCTGAATCGTCTACGGTTATTACTTGCCGTATTTTGTTCAGGTTAATTTGTGTGCGTACGGATGTGTTGTGTGTGTGTGTGTGTGTGTGGTGTGTGTGTGTGTGTGTGTGTGTGTGTGTGTGTGTATGTGTGTGTGTGTGTGTGTGTGTGTGTGTGTGTGTGTGTTTCATCACACACACACACACACACACACACACACACACACACACACACCACACACACACACACCACACACAACACACACACACACACACACACACACACACACACACACACACACACACACACACACACACACACACACACACACACACACACTCATTATTTCCTCATGAGTGATTAATTTTGAGTGAGTGATGGAGTTATTCAGGAGTCACTGCTACTCTATATACTGCAACTCGCTGTGGTCGCGGTTCAAGGTGGCCACTCTGAACCGTCTTAAGGTCTGTCACAATGACATCCTTAAGAGGCTTCTGGGGCTGCCCAGGTGGTGCAGCTCGTCCTGGCGTCGCTAAGAACGGCAGTGAACAATCTGGATGTGATCCGTCGACACTCCGTGTTCAGCATTAAGGAGTAGGGTGGAGTTCTCTACGAACTCCATCATTGCCTCTGTCAGGCAGAGCTCGGCCTATGTATTGTGGATCTATACAACAGCGGTGGCTGGGTCTGCTGTTTGTGCAGAATGTGGGGTAGCACAGGTGTCCATGTATGTTATTATATGTACTGTACTTTGATACTAGTCCCCTAATGTGCCTATACTATGTTCTTTGTTTGTTTTTGCTTTATTACTTAAGTTAACTCCTTGGCTTGTTCTTGTTGCTTTGTTTTGTATGTATGCCTCATGGCGAGAATAGCATTATTATTATATTATATTATTATTATTATTATTATTGTTGTTGTTGTTGCTGCTGCTGTGATTATTGTTGTGTTGTTGTGTTTGGTTTTGTTATTGGTATAGTTTTTGGTTTTGTTTTTAGTATGTTTTTGGTGTTGTTGTTTTTTTTGTTGTTGTTTTTTTTGTTTTTTTTGTTGTTTTTTTTTGTGCTGTTTGTTTTTGGGGTTTTTGGTTTGTTTTTGCGAGGGGGATTTTGTTTTGTTTTTTTTGGCGGGCGGGGGGTGTGTGGCGTTGTTTTTGTGTTGGTTCTGATCTGGGGATCCGGGATGGTTGTGGGAGGCTAGGGAAAAACAATTGAGGTTTTTTTTAAGGGGCGGTGCCAAAGGAAGGGGGGTGTGGAAACGCCTGCTGTAAAAAATTTACATATCCGGGGGGGGCTCGTACCCTTTTCGATTTGGAACTCTTTTTTTTTGGGGGTTTGAGGGCGCCCCTGATAATAAACCCCTACTCCCCTCCTTTTTTTTTTTCCCCCCCCCCCCTTTTTAAAAACCTCCAGAGAGGACACGGGGTGTGGGGAGGGGTCATCACTGGGGATAAAAACGGGTCGGAGGAAAAAAAGGGTTTTCGCCCCCGACCAGGGGGGCCCGCAAAAAAAGACGCACCTCGAAGTCCCGGTCGTGCCCCCGCCCTAACAACCCCGACCTTGCCCCAGCGGTGGATTTGGGTCCTGAATAGGACGGCGGACCGACACACAGCCTGGGAAAGGGGGGGCGTGGGGTCTTTATGACCCCTTGACCTGCTCAGCGGGGCGACGCCGGCGATCACAGCCCTTTTGGGGGCCTGCCATCCTCCGAGGGATCAGGATGGGAAGGGACACGAAGCGGAGCGGGGTGACAAAAAGGTCACGCAGGGGATGCCCCGTGGGTAGGAGGTTTTGACGTCCAGGAGACCCCTGCGAAGTTTTTCACTGTCATTGGCCGTTGGGGCCGTTTTGAGGGAGGGTTTCACCGACTTGACGCCGCCTCGGCTGGCCCATTAGACGGGGTAATGCGGCGAAGATACGCGGGGTGGAACCCCAGGCTCCGTGAATTTCCGGAATCGGTGGGGTGAAGGGGGCCGCCGAGTCCTGGGGCGGAGCGGGACCCCCCCAATTTCCCCGGAAGTACGGGCAAAAGAGTCGTAGGTGTGGTGGCGGTAGTATCGGCCCCGCAGGGGACGACCAAGGCCACCCGGAGAGTCTGTCCGCGAGGACCAGGAACGACTTCCCGGCGAGGGGAAAGAAAGTCTGCGGAGCGGACTCAAAGGCGGAGGGGGGTCGCGCACGGCTTTGGTTTCCTATTGCTGGGGGCGCAAGTTTGGCATGGTCGCGGCTTGCACGGTGTGGTAATTTTGGCATCGATAATGGCCAGAAGACACCCTGTGTTCCCGGGGGGCGTGGCGAAACACTCGGTGATGGTGCACCGGCAAGGGTAGGGCGGCGGGGGTGCAGGAACAACAATTCTTGGCCATACGGCCCAGCTCCCCTTTTTGCGTACGGGCAGCACGGAAATTTTCCAATAGGAGAGTAGAAGCTTGGGGAGTCCCGTTTGGAGGGAAATCCTGACGCACGCAGTCCGTAGGGGGTGTACGACGGGTCCGTGCTGCTGAAGTCGGAGTTCGGATCGTCCACGGCGTTTTGATGTAAACGGATCGAGGGGAAGGGCCCTGCCTGGTTGAGGCGTTGGGGGGACACGACGCCCTGAGGTGTGTGCGGCTTCGGCGCACCCACCCGTCCTCTAGCGGGGGCGGTAATGGGGCTGTAACAGGGCACGGGGATGAGACCCGTTCCCACACGCCACAGGGCCCGTGAAAGGTAGGGAAAAAATTTCCCCTAAGGGTGGAGGCCGGGGTTTTTTAAACCCCACCCCAAGGATAGGGGTTTGAGAATGGGGATCAGGGGTCGGGGGTCCCTCATCAACGTGAAGCTCTGTGGGCCCTATCAAGTAGGCCTGACTTCGACAGGCCCGGGCGGCGGCGAGCGCTCGAGTTCAATGGTGGGAGGGGTTGGGGCGTAGCGGGGAATCTTGAGCCACATGAACGAGGATGTGCGTCCGGCCGGGTTTTGCGAGGGCGAACCCAAGCCCGTAGAGGCGAGAGGCGAATTTTGAAGAATGACTGGAAGTGCTGGGTAAAGTGAGCGAGAATGGGGTCAAAGCAGCCCCGTCTTGACACGATAAAGCCTGTCTGAGAGCTGTCCACGAAAAACGTTATTTTCGGGTCATCAGGGGGCGGAGTGGCTGGGCGGCAAGGGACGATGGCGGGGTGAACTCAGACAGCGGGTTTCACCAGGCCAGAAGAGGGGGGGTCAGTCAAGTTAGGGGGACGCGAAGTCCGGATGGCACGACTCTGTCCTCGCCCGCGGCCACGCCCTCAGCGAGAGGTTATACCGCAAAAGCCACACTGGGCGCGGCGACCACAAACTTGTTTTTTTAAGTGTGCCCCGTACTTGCGAACTAGGAGCATTGGTGAATACGTTGGAGATGCGGGGGGAGGTGTCGTCGAAGGATAATGTCGTCAACCCCTTAACGCGATATCTACACCTCGGGGGCCAGTGCCCGGGACAGTAAGCGTCCCCGGTACCCGGAAAAAACCCGGGGGCTCTGCAGTTTTGAAAGGGGCCCGTTTTGGTGTAAAGGTTTTTAGGTGAGGTCGCCCCGTTGCATTTCCAACTGCCAGTCCCCGCACAAGGCGCCCCTTTTAAAAAAGCGCAGGGTAACACTGCGGCGGCGGGAATGGAGTTGGGGCAGGATGTGTCGGGGGGGCCACATGAGATTTGAGTTCGTCAAGTCAACCGTGATTCTCAGCCTTTACCCTTAGCCACGACGACTAGCGGGTGAAAAACCACCTAAGGGTGTCCCCGGGCAGGTTTGTGACCCCCGACGTGTCATGGACTCAAGTTCCTCCTGAACTGACGTGGAATGCAAAAGGGAAAACCTGCCTCGGTGGTAAAGGCGAAGGTACGGCCCCCTCCTTCAGTGAAATTCAGGGGCTTACCCCCAGGGTTTTCAGAGGGCCGTTTTTGAGATCCGCCTTGGGGGGAACACGCCGGAAACTCCGCAGAAAGTGCCCCCGTAGGATGGGAGGTTTTGGGAGGGAGAGTCACCCGCGCATCTTTTGACTGTTTACCTCCAATGGGTTCGGAAAAGCAGGGAAAGAAGCCAGCTCCAGCAGTGGCGTAGGAGAGGGGGGGCTTTTTAAAACCCCTCGTGCACCTGTATCTTGGCAGTACAAGATTCCGTGGACCCCTTAAAGTAGCGAAAAAGACCCACAGCAGGTTCATTTTGACCATCCCCCGTCAGCGAGTAGGGGGACGGTAGGGGCTTTAGGCTGTGAGGGGGATGTGAAGGTCTGCAGGTGTTTGCCGATGACAGTGACGTGGGTGCTGTGGGGTAACATCTGGAGCTTGAAGTAGACTCACCGTAACCAGGTAAAACGCAGCCCGGGGGGGGAGTCATGGGCCCTTAAAGGGTGAGACATCTGTTGGGCTCGACAGTTGGTATTTACCCCGGGAAGTGGGTGATGAGCGCCCCAACTTTTTAACCCCCCACCGGGCATCGTCACTAGGGGGTTTTGCTAAAAGAATTTGTCGTAGTGCCCAATTTGGTGCAGAGGCGGTTTGGGGGGTTTTTGGGGGCATCTGCAGTCCCCGCCCAATGACCTTGACACCCCCAGTGTAGGGAAGACGCAGCGCGGCCGGGCACTTGGGCCGTGTCACGCGGCAAGATTGGCAGGGGGTGAGGGGGCTGGGGAACCCCTGTTCTATGTTGAGGCTTCCCCCGTGACCTGAGGTGGCGTAGGTGAATGAGGGTCTTGTCGTGGGTCTGCCTTTTTTAGGGAGACATGACGCGAAAGGGGGTTGGGGACAAGAAATAGCGAAGGCTTATTGCGGGTTTCTTCGAATGAGCGGCAGCAGGTGACAACGTCCTGGAGAGAGGGGGCCGGCGAGAAAAATGAGGCGTTGAAACAGCTCTTCCTTTTCCCCGCACATGAGAAAACCATTTTTTGTTTGGATTTTTTCGCGCACGATAGCGTTCCCCGGCACAAATCGACTCCTCGCCAGGTTCTTAGGGGGGGCGGTAGGGAAATCGGGAATGACTCGCCGTCAGCCTGTTTTCAACACAGGGGGGTTCGACGGCGTGTCCCATTTCGTTGGGTTTGAAGTGGGATGAGGTGCCATGACCTCTGTCACAGTCAAAAGGGGGTGCAGGTGCGACCCAAGGGTATGCTCTAGAATCCTTTTAACGCCAGGACACAGCTACCGTTTTGGGTGATGTTCTGTCATGGCAGTTTTTGTTAAACCAGCATGGGGAAATCTTGCACAGTGACGTCACTGCCGGAAAAATTAGAAGGACGAATCGCAAGCAACGTTGGGGGGCTGTGAGCCCCATGCTTGTCTGCAGAAAGGGACACAGTGGGCGGGCAGTCACGGAGAGGCGGCGGACGGGGCAGGCAGCTCGCAGTAGCCGTGCCGGGGGGGGGGGGAGGCAGGCCGTGCGCTGGGAGCCCGTTAGGAGAAGGAGTGACACGGAACCTGAAAGCGTGCTCCTCCTCCTTCCCTTTGGCTGTAATCACGCGACGCGCCCCGTCGCGTGAATCCTCCCTCTCGCGCTTTTGCGATCCATCCTCCGCAAGCGACGAGCGCCTTTGAAGGGGTATCTTAAGGTAGCGAAAGGGGGGGGGACATGGCATGGGCGGAGGGTCAACGGGATGATGCGGGTCGGCGGCGAGCGGGGGGCAGCGCTGGTGGGGGGTCTTGGGGGCTCCCCAAGGGGGGGGATGATTTCCCCATCTATTTCCCACCCCGGGGGTCACGTTTGACCATCGGGGAATGAATGTTTAGTGTCGAGACAAACATAAGAGGAGATACCATGCACCGTTGGGAAAATTTCAAAAAAAATGGGTTTTAGTGGTTGTTTGGCGTGGGCGGGGTGGGGGGGAAGGGGAGGGGCTTGCCGGGCCCCCCTGCTTTTCCCTGTGTTTTTAAAATCACAAAGCATAAGCGGGGGGGCCCAAAACACGAAAAACCAGGGCCCCCCTAAAAACGCACCCACTGTACACATTCACGGAGCAATACACGTTACCCTACGCCCAAAAACAGTCCACACGCTTTATATACAGGGCACACGGATCGTGGGGGACGAGGTAACCGGGAGAAGGGGCGGGTCGGGGGAGCTGCCCTGGGTGAAAAGGACGGGGGTAGTGTGAGGAAAGGCAGGGTCGCTCCACGATTATGTTCTTATACTCGATCTGCCCAGTTTCTCGGGTTTAGGATTAAACCCGAGGGTGGGGGAAGTTTCCCAAGGGGGAAGCGACTTACTTCCCTAGGGTTTTTTTATAGAGAAAAAGAGAAAAAGCGGCCCCCAGCGGAGAGTGGGGTTAGCGGGCCGCCCCGCTGTGTAGCAATGGTTAAATGGGGCCTGAGGGGCAAGTGCTGTTCCCTGTTGGGCGCAGTTGCTAGTAACAATTGTGTTTTTTAAAGAGGCGTGCCAAATATGATGTGTGACGCTTTTCGTAAAACAATCCAAGTTTCTGTTGTTTTTTGTTTTTTTTATTTTTGATTTATTGCGTTTTTGTTGTTTTGTGTTTTTTTGTTTTGTTTTTTGTTGTTTTCTGTGTTTTTGGGGTATTTCTGTTGTGTGTTAGTGTTGTTGGTTGTTTTAGTTGTATTGGTTGTTTTTGGGTTTGTTGTTGTTGTTAGTGTTTTTGGATATTGCTGTTTTTGTTTTTGTTTCTGTTATTTCTGTTTTTATTTTTGTTGCTGCTATTTTGTGTTATTTTGTGCGTTTATTTTTATTGTTTTTTGTTGTGTATTTTTAGTTTTTTTTTTTTTGGGGTTGTCGTTGTTTTTGTTGTTTTTTTGCTGCGTTTCTGTTATTTTTTTTTTTTTTTTTTTTTTTTTGTTATTAATGTTGTTTTTTGTTGCTGGTTCTGTTTTTGTTTTTGTTGGTTTTTGGGGTTGGTTGTTGTGTTTTGGTTGATGTTTTTGACCTTAAAAGATAGCTCCATAAAAACGATTAAAATTTTGATAGCCAATTTCATTAATTATTTGGTAATTCGTCAATATTCCATTTTTTTCTATCATCATCATTATTATTTTATTGTTATTATCATCATTAATTACTATCTGATTGGATTTGTTACATAAAACATACACACTGCCATGCATACATACATCCTATTTTTTTTTGTTAAAAAATAATCGTAGAAAACGGGCTAGGGCGGAAGTAATTTTTAAAGGGGGACTTAATCACCTTCCCCTCATGAACACAAGGAAACATTTTCAGCTCAAAAACAGGGGGGAACGAAACATCCCCTGTGGTTTCCCGTACGGAACTCTATCTTCCCCCTTTCCCCCTCCTCTTCTGTGCTCCCATCTTTTTTGATTTTTTCCCCCCTCTCCTCCTTTTCAGCTTATCGCTCTTTTTCCTACTTAACACCCCTCCTCCTTTAACTCTGAACCTCTTTCTTTTTTTTGCCTTCTTTTATTTTTCTTCTTTTTAGTATTTGTATAACTATTTGTTTCACATTATTATTTCTTTTATAATTTAAATTTTTATTTCTGCCTTTTTTGTATCATTACTGTTCTTTTTCCTGAACTTTTACGTTTAAATTCCCCGCCCTTTAAACAGTTTTTCTCCGTAAACCCTTTAGTCTCCCCTTTTTCCCATTCCTTTTTCCCCCTTCTCCCCCCTCCTCTTTTTAAAGTTTCATATTTTATTAAAAATCTTCCCTTCCCCTTTTCTTAACTATCCTTAATTCCCTTCTTATTATTTTTAATTTTTCCCTTTTCCCGTTTTTTTTTCTTTCTCTTTTTCTTTCCCCTTTTTTCATCCTCTTCCCCCCTTTAAAATTTCATAAGCATTTCAATATCCCCCCCTTCCTATCTTAACTTTCATTTTTTTTTTTTCTACTTCTTCCCCCTCCCTTTTTCCCCGACATACCGGGTACAGGGGCAAAGACACCAGGTGAGAGAAGCAAGCTGAGTTAGAAAGAGAACCGTTAACAGTAATGCATTCGTCGCCCCCGAAGAAAGGAGAAAAGAACACCGTACAGCGCCCACACCCCCCCCGCACTGCCCCCCGTCACACCCACCCCCACTGCCACCACGCCCTGTACCCCGCCATGCCCCCATCACACCCCCCCCGCCACTACCACGCCACCAGTGCCCTGCCACCCCGTCACACCCACCCCGCCACTCCCACCACGCCACTGCCACCCGCCACTGCCACCACGCCACTGCCACCACGTCACTGCCACCTGCCACTGCCACCAAACGCCACTGCCACCACCCCACTGCCAACACGCCACTGCCACCACGCCACTGCCACCACGCCACGCCACCACGTACTGCCACCACGCCACTGCCACCACGTCGCCTGCCAATTAACCATAAACTTTGAGTGTCACTTCATTTCCCCACACTTCACATAGTTAGGAAAGATTAGGAAGTCCCCTCTCTTGACTGACTTACTTGACCCCTCCTCATCCTCCATTTTCACATGGATTTATGGAGAGAAGCCTTTTACTGTATTTTTTTCTATCTATTTATTTAGGTAGTCAAAAACAGTAGTCAAATAATTTAAATTTAGGAGCGAAGGATATGTTGGACATTTTAGGACTATCTTGGACTATCTTGAAATATTTTTTTTTGTTGTTGTTTTTGATGTTGATTTTGTTGGTGGTGGTTGGCCTCTCATTTTTTATCCTTCTCTTTCAGTTTCTCAGTAAGATTAAAAATATATGCATAAATTGCGACAAAAAAATGAATTAATCATACACTTGCAAAATTATTTTTCATTCGTTTTTCATGCTAGTAAATTTGTTCACCCCTTTTAATCTGTGTATAAATAGGGAAATTTTTTACCTTTTATGTGTTTCTCAGTTATGTATCCATTTTTTTTACGATTCAAGGGAGACACTACTAATTTTGGAGGAGGAAGAGAAGGAGGAGGAGGAGGAGGAGGAGGGGAGTGATTAAAATAAAATTTACAAGGGAATGACAAAGGCAAAACAAAAAAGCAACATATCTTCGGTCCTAATTGACTTATTTAACCCTATGTTCTTGATACCTAACTATAAGATAATAAAAATGAAAGTAAGTAAAAAGGCTTCTCTCCATGAATCCAAGATAAAATGGAGGATGAGGAGGGGAAACAAGTAAGTCAGTCAGTCAGTCAATCAATCAATCAGTTTACAGACAGTAGGTTATCGTCAATCAGACAGTCAGTCAGATTGTCAGTCAGTCAGTCAAAAATTTGTCAATCAGTTTGTCAGTCAATAAGTTTGTCAGTCAATCAGTTTTCAGTCAGTCAGTCAGTCAGTCAGTCAGTCAGTCAGTCAGTCAGTCAGTCAGTCAGTCAGTCGGTTAGTCAATCAGTCAGTCAGTCAGTCAATTAGTTGTCAGTCAATCAGTTTGTTAGTCAGTCGGTCAGTCAGTCAGTCAGTCAGTCAGTCAGTCAGTCAGTTAGTCAATCAGTCAGTCCATCAGTCAGTTGTCAGTCAGTCAATATGTCAGTTAGTTAGTCAGTCAGTTAATCAGTCAGTCTGTTAGTCAGTCAATCAGTCACAAGGATTATAATCAATTAATCACCTGATCACACTTACATACAAACACAAGCTTATCAAAAACCCTACACGTTCTGACGGCAACGTTCTATCAAAAGTTCAATAACCTTTGCTACACTGAAACACCACATAATAGTTCACATCATGTTACCTTATATTTATCCTACATTTTAATCCTCTCTTCTATTATCCCTCCTCCTCTAATTCAGTTTCTCCATCTACGTCCTCTACATAACTTCTCTTATACCTTCTCCTCTTCGTCTTTATCACAAGATTAGTACCTCCTCTTCCTCTTCTTCCTCTTCTTCCTCCTCGTCCTCAGTTGTACTCTATATACCTGTGTCACGTCCTGTACCCAACAGAGGTTCGCCTCAGGTTTCAGATTCGGCGGTTCAACTCTACACTGCGTCGTTCTCCGTTCCCTGATTCACGTAATTCCCACGTTAATAAAGGGTTAGCATAGGTGGTCGTGCAACGTGGGAGTGTCTTAGTAATGTACAGTTAATCGGAATGTGCTGATTTATCTGTGTGTGCGTGTGTGTGAGAGAGCGAGAGAGAGAGAGAAGAGAGAGAGAGAGAGAGAGAGAGAGAGAGAGCGAGATAACTAAATAGACAGACAAACACATAAATACAGGACACACACACACACACACCACACACACACACACACACACACACACACACACACACACACACACACACACACACACACACACACACACACACACACACACACACACACACACACACACACACACACACACCACACACACACACACACACACACACACACACACACACACACACACACACACACACACACACACACACACACAAACTACAACACAAAGCCAATAAGAAATTAAATAAAGTGAAAGCAGACAGACAGACAGGCATAGGAAGAGAGAGGGAAAGAAGGAAGGATGAGATAAGAATATGAGGAAGAAATAAAAGAGTAAATACGTATAAACAAAGAAGTGTGAATGTATAGGTGTTGAAGTGTTGGTCATAATCTACTTTTGTATGCCTTCCTAACGCCTTTCACCTTCATTTTAATATTAAGGAAAAGCAACATAGTATCATCTTTAGTTTCCTCGTCTACTACTCCCCTTCACCTCTTTTTACTCATCTCATTTCATTAATTTGATGTCCAATTTACACACCCTCCCTTTCATCATCTTCCTATACCTCCTCCTCTTACTTTACTCCTTAACTTTATCTCTTCCATTTATTCAGTTTTTTAATAAACTCGTACATATTTTTCTGAGTTGTCTAATTATTTTTTGCTATTAATTTTTCCTTCACCTCTTCCTTCTCCGTCCAAAAACAAGCAATTCTCTCAACTAGTTTATTTTCCAGTTGACCAGCTTCACAACGCATGCACATGTTCCAGTTTGCTGACCAGAAGTATTTTACTTTCACCACCGAGGTAATTCAATCTGCTCTCTTTTGTAACAATGTAATGTAATCGTTTTGAAATCCTATAAATGATCAAGTAGAGACATTATGAAATTTATGGTATGTTTTACCGTAGATAACAATAAAGTCGCCAGGGCAAACGTTTTTGTTTTATTTACAGACGTTTGGTGGCGTTAATACTTACATTCCAACATCCATGATTTCAGGAAAGTTAGAAGGGGCTATCTGAAGAGTCTGTGTCATTTTGTGTCTGCATCTGTATCATCGTATGGCTATAAATGAACAAAATACAAAAATAAAACCGAGTGGCTACGTTGGTATACGGCTACACTAAGATCGCCATCAAGTGTTTATGTTCTGAATGTCCTCCCACCGTCATCGTCGCGGGAAAAGAAAACAAGTAGGGAAATTTGAAACCGTATATACTTGCAGATACAAAGCATAAAAACGCTGAAACAGGGTAGATTATACAGTCATGATATAAACTACTGTGTATCATCTTCAGAGGCACATCAAAATCAGTAGTAATGCTATAATTCGTAATATATGGTGGCTGGCGACATCAGAGCAGGTGGCGACTAAAGTGTTATCTAAGGTAAATAGATAAATGGATAGATATAGATAGATTAGATATAGATAGAGAGATACAGGTATATATATAATAAATGAAAACATTCATAAAAAACACATACATCATTAAAGAGAGAATATAATTGTATGAATGAAAAATGACAAAAATAAAAGGAAAAAAAAAATCGAAAAAAATGAAAATGCGAATAAAGGGAAGGGAAAGGAAAAATAAAAAAATAAAAGGCAAGAAGAAAGGAAGAAAATAAAAGAAACAGATAGAGAGAAAAAAATTCACTTTCTTCGTCTTAAGATGGACAAGAAAGCAGTTTTACCCCCCCCCCCCTTACCAACTTTCCTTCCGGCCACTTCTCTCCACTTTTCCCTTTCTACTCCCCTTCATTCCTCCTTCCATCCCCTCCCTCCCTTCTTTCCTTTCTCCCCAATCCTCCCTTCTTTCCTTCCTCCCCAATCCCTCCCCCGTACAAGGAGAATGGAAAGAAGGGAAAAATATGGGAGCATGAAATCTAAAATATAGAGAGGAACGGTATACGAAAGAAATGAAGAAAAATTATAGAAGAAAAGAACAAGAAGTTGATAAAAAAAGAGAAATAAATATATGAAAGATGGAAATAGTGGTAAAATAGAAGTAGAAAAAGAATATTTATGAATATGTATGTGTATAAAAAGGTGTAAAATGAGATAAAAAAGAAAGAAATGATAGAATAAAAGATAGAAAAATGCTGAGAGGTGAGAGGTCAATATGTAAAGAAATGGAGTAAAATGGATAACCATAAGGAGAGAAATATGGAAAAAAGAAGAGAGAGAGAGAAAGGAGGAGAGACAAGATAATAAAGGTATGAAATAGGACAAAGATTGATGGAAGGAGAGAAATGTGAGAGGCGAGGAGAAAGAGCGAGAGAGAGAGAGAGAGAGAGAGAGATGAGAGAGAGAGAGAGAGAAGAGAGAGAGAAGAGAGATGAGAGAGAGAGAGCCAGCCAGCCAGCAGCCAGCCAGTCAGCAGCCAGCCAGCGAGCGAGCGAGCAAGCGAGCGAGAGAGAGAGAGAGAGAGAGAGAGAGAGAGAGAGAGAAGAGAGAGAGAGAGAGAGAGAGATGAGAGAGTGAGATAGAGAAATGAAAATGCCTCCATTTTTGGCCAAACTGAGCCGTCAGAGAAATCGATGGACGGAAAATTTGGCCACCTCATGTTTTACTGAAGAAAGAGGAGAAAGATGAGGAGGAGGAGGAGGAGGAAGACGAAGAGGAAGACAAGGCAAAGAACGATGAGGGAGGGGGGGAAGAGCTAAAGAAGAGGAAAAGGAGAAAAACAAGGAGGAGGTGAAAAAAACAGATAAGGCAAGAGATAGAACAAAAGGAAGAAGAGAGCAAGAAATAACACGAAGTAATAATTAATAAAAAGGAGGAACAAGAAGTAGATAAAGAAGACAAGGAAGAGAAGGAGAAGACAGAACAAAAGATGAAGGAGAGCAAGAAAGAACACAGTAATAATGAATAAAAAGGAGGAACAAGAGTAGGAGCAAATAAAGAATAGAATCTAATAATAGGTTGAAGAAGAAGAAGAACACGAACACAACAGATGATGGAAAAGAAACAAGAGAAATAAGAAAAGAAGATGAAAAACAATAGTCAGATTACTCTTATCAGTCTTATTTGGTTATTTTTGTGTTAATACAGACGTTGTTATGAAGTGATGAAGTGATGAAAGAAGTAATGAGATGCTAAAATGATGAATATATTATAAACTATTCTCATAAACTCCAATTACAGGTCATTTTTTGCTTTTAATTTTTCTGAAGATTTTTATTTACCAAATATTTGTGTGCCTTAACCATTATTTGTACTAGTTTTTTGCATTATTATTTTGCACGGAGTTTTACCAATATTTTTTATTCACAAATACTTATTTTGGTATATAATGAGTTATTACTATTGGATTCTATGTTATTGAATTAAGCGACCTTATGGAATTATATAAAAGTTGAATTAAGTTTTTTATTTTGCTAGTTAGTTATTAAATGTTGAAATGAAAGATTTCCATGAACAAATTCCTGATCATGAAAAATCATTATAACGTTTTTTGGTGAGTGATAAATTTGTAATTTTCCGTTTTGACATAACCTTCATCACACACACACAGAGAGAGAGTGGAGGGGGGGGGGAAGAGAGAGAGAGAGGAGAGGAGAAGGAGAGAGAGAGGAGAAGAGGAGGAGAGAGAGAGAGAGAGAGAGGAGAGAAGGGGAGAGAGGAAAAGGGGAGAGGGGAAGGGAGAGAGGAGGGGAGAGAGAGAGGGGAGAGAGGAGAGAGGAGAAAGGGGAGAGAGAGGGAGAGAGAGGGGGAGAGGAGAGAGAGGAGAGAAAAAAGAAAAGGAGGAGAAGAGAGAGAGAGGAGAGGAGAGAGGAGAGGGGGAGAGAGAGAGAGAGAGAGAGAGAGAGAGGAGGAGGAAGGGGAGGGGAGAGGAGAGAGAGAGAGAGAAGTGAAAATTTTGGGGGGCCCAATGGTGGAGACTTTTTTTGAAGCCCCCCCCCTGGGGCTAGTGAATGGGGGCCTATATAGGCAGAAAGTGCCTCAACAAAACACTTTTAGTGACAAAAAGTATATAATGTGTTTTTGGTTTTTATTTTTATATGTAAATTCCCCCTTAAGATAGATAGACAGGGGACAGTGCCCCTTTTGGGTTTTATTTTTAGTATTTTAAAAAAAAAAAAAAAAAAAAAAAAAAAAAAAAAAAAAAAAAAAAAAGAGGGGGAGAGAGAGAGGGGAGGAAAGAGAGAAAAGGGAGAGAGAGAGAGAGAGAGAGAGGGAAGAGAGAGAAGAGAGAGAGAGAGAGGAGAGAGAAAAGGGAGAGAGAGAAGAGAGAGGAGAGAGAGAGGAGAGAAAAGCGAAAGCAAGACAAACAATAAAAAAATTTATCGGAAATTTTGACAATCTAGCCTTAATATTACGATTAGAAATTGAATCGTTAGGAAAGGAAAGAATAATAAAAAAATGGAAAAAAAATTTTGAATAGCACAATAAAGAAAAGAAAGACAAAAATGAATACTCAGCGGAAAAACTAAGATACAAAAACAAAAAATGAAAAATTTTGATTAAATAATGAAAAACACTATTAATAAGAAAAGAAAATAATGAGTGTGTGGTGTGTGGTGTGTGTGTGTGATTTTTTTTTTTTTTGACACCTATAAAAAGGGCCCTCCATCCTTTTAAGGGGAGTTGCAATTTTAGCGGTCGAAAGAGCTCGTTTAAGATCGCAAGTCGGTGGCCCCCGGGGGGTCCCAAAGACTGTGGCGTGCAACCATACCCTTAATAAAAAATTATTTTTTGAAAATTTTTAGAGATATAAGGGGAAAAAAGTTTTGGTTAATAATTTCAATAGGATGAGTTTTAGTCAAGGGCACGTGAGGCGGCGGCGTTTTCCACGCACTAGGCGAGGCGATCCGCGCCCGATCCAGCAGGTCTCCCCGTTCCCCCGTTTGGGCGGTGAGCGGCGTCCCCCGTTCAGCGAGGGGCTTTGGGGACCTGGTCCCCAAAAGCCCGGGCGTCTCCCCTGCGAGGGGGGTCGAACCGGTTTTCCTGTGCCAAAGCAGCCGTAGCGGCGCGTTTGCGTTTCTCTGGGGGGGGGCGGGGGGGCGATGGGGCAGTCGGGGACGGGGTAGGCCGGGGTTGGTACAGTAGCGTTCTATAGCAGGGGTCTCCGATGGAAGTGTGTTTTAGGGGACCCAACGGGGTTGCCCGTGTGGGTGTGGTGGTGTGGTGTGTTGGTTTTGGTGTGTTGTGTGGGTGTGGGTGTGTTGTGTGTGTGTGGGGGTGTGTTTGTGTGGTGTGGGTGTGTGGTGTGTGTGTGTGTGGTGTGGTGGGGTGGGGGTGTGTGGTTTGTGGGTTTTGTGGTGGTGGTGTGTGTGGGGTGGGGTGGTGTGTGTGTGTGGTGGTGTTGGGGGGTTTTGGTACGATGTTTATGAGATTCTGGATGATGAGAACATTATGAAATGGAGTTGATTATTTGGTACGAAGGGAAAAGGAGGAGGAGGAGGAAAGAAGGAGGGGAGGGGGACGAGGAGGGGGGTTTCATATAGGATTACAAGGAATAACAGACACCCCGGAGACTATTGGTCCATAAAGGGGCATTTGCTCGTAATCTACTAACTACAACTACTTGTAGAAAAAAGTTGGAAAAAAAGATACCATTTCCCCCAAAGAGGGAGGAACATGGAAGTTTCTAGTGCGAATGATAGGAATAAAAAATACTAACACAAAACCATAATAAACTAATCGATAGGGGGACTAGAATGAATTCGCATACAATACCCATTTACTTTACAATGCGGTCAAGTCTGTTTTTAAATGTAGTATTTGCTGGCCCGACACATTTTTCTGGTAAAGTTTCCATCGATCACGACTCTAATTTACATAATTTTTCGGAGACGGTGAGCAACGGACCTTTTGTTTTTTTAACCTTATTTTTGTTTTCATTGAGTTGAAAGCCGAAAAAGGTTCCTTTATAAGACATCAAACCTTTTAGGTCTTAAAGGTTTTATCAAGTCCCCCCGGTTTTCGACCTTAAGGAAAACATGTAAGTTCCGCAGCCTTTTCATAAGTGAATTTCGCAAGAGGAATTTTTTTTTGGTTTTTCTTCTTTTCATGATTTCAATTGGCTTTCTTTCGAAACAGGGCGACCAGAATGAACGGCAATTTTAAAGGGGGCCAACCCGGGCGTGTATAAATTTTCTTACTTTCGGAGTTTAGTCAAAGTTGTGTTTAATAAAGCCCCAAAACATATTTTCCTTTTTTC